>PVIH01006800.1:34266-107116 GCA_004025045.1 Sigmodon hispidus | reverse complement strand
TTTTTTTTTTTTTTTTGAGACAAGTTTCTGTGTGTAGCCCCTACTGTTCTAGAACTCACTTGCTTTGTAGACCAGGTTGGCTTTGAACTTGGAGATCTGCCTGCCTCTGCCTTCCAAGTGCTGGGATTGAAGGTGTGCACCACCATCACTTGGTTATACTCCCATTGCCCAGCATCACTATTCTCGATTACCTGTTTTTGTTTTGCTTTAAAAGAGGCTGACTTGGAACTCCCTTCCTTGCTTGTGTTTTTTTGTGAGATCATGTAGCCAGCTTTGGCCTTGAACTCTTGACCCTCCTATTTCCCACCTCCCTAGTGCTAGGATCACAAGTAGAGGTCAGTTACACCTGCTTTCTTGAGCATTTTGGTATTGTTAATTGGGAGGTCATAGGAGCAAATCCTGATCTGGCCCAGCCTTTGCCCAGCCATTCTCTGTCTAGTAATACCTATCAACTTCCTTGGGAGGAGCCTTTAGGGTTAGGTGCTCCTTACCAATTCTTGTTCCATGAGTGGGCAAAGGCTGTGATAAGCACCAGCTGTAAGAGGATGAATGCGAAGCCTCCACAGATGCCAATGTAATGCCAGGCTGCAAGATAGACACCATTGGGAACTTTAGTTCTTGCTGGTCACATTGTGTCACTATATCCCTCCACCCCCTTTTTTAGTAGGAGACTGTGTAGACTAGGCAGGTCTCAAACTCTTAATCCTGCTCCAGTCTCCTGAGTGCTTAGACTACACGTTTGGCATTATGCCTAGCTTCCTATCACTAAGTAGGAAGTCAAGCCTACTTTTGCTGGTCAAGGGTGTCAGATGAAGAAAATACCTGGGAAGAGATGCTCATCAGGGATGCAGAAGGCAACAATACAGAGACCTAACAGGAATAACAGCTTGAAGCTCCAGAAGCTGAGGAGAAAAGGCAAGAGAGAAAAGGGGGGTGTGGGGGAAGGATGGCAGGTGGGCAGAGGAAACCGCAGAGGAGGGTGGAACCAGCCCCAAGTCCCATTGCAGCGTTAACTCAGATGCCCAAAGTGACAGGAGCAACACTACACTTCAGCGCCCAGGGGTTTGTAAACTTGTTTTCTGTCTTTTTACAGTGCCCTTTCTTCACGCTGGAGATTCCTTTAGCCAGCTCATGTCTACTTCCCTCTGTCCCATCCCCATCCAAAAATTACACACAAACCTGTTATGCAGTTGTGCGCGAGGGCTAGTGCGGGAGTGGAGGCGGACTAGCAGCACAGCCTGCAGCAGGTGGAAAGTGGCAGTTCCTGCACATACTCGATACACAGCCCCAGAGCCACTGAGCACTGGACAGTTCGAGTTGCCAAATAGGTGGGCACACAGCACCGAGGGCATCTGGATCTACAGGAAGTTTGGTTGTGAAAAAAGGTAGGACAAGTCACAATGCATGGATGGACAGGTCTCAACTTCTCCCTGATAGGTTGACACTTGCTTCCTGTTGCCAATTCAGATGCTACTCCCCCTCCCTCCACTTTATAATCTCTGCTAATTTACCCCATGTGCTTTGTCCCAGATTTTTTCTACCACTGTCCTAGACAGCAGGAGGCAGCAGATTGCTGAGGCTCCCAAATGGAGAAGGATATAGAGCAGGCGGCTACAAGAAGATTCTGTAGGAGTTGACCACCTAGAGTGGAAGCAGCTGGTCCAAGAAACAGGCCCACAGCAGGACACCTGGGGATAAAGCAAATGAAGGAAGCAAATGTAGGAAGCAAAGGTGGATCTTAGCAAGGGGTGGTGTATGCTGTGTGGGGTTAATCAAAGGTCAAATTCCAGGATTGTCCTACTGTCTGGTGAGCTATTTAGGATTGCCTTTACTAAACACTAGTGAGATTTTCATTGCAAGAACTTTAGTCTTGAACCACATACTTTTCCCTAATGCTCTCTGACTGGGAATTTGGGATGAGACGTTTACAAAGCCCCCTAGGTTTGTAGGGGCTGGAGAGATGGCTCAGAGGTTAAGAACACTGACTGTCCTTCCAGAGGTCCTGAGTTCAATTCCCAGCAACCACATGGTGGCTCACAACCATCTATAATGAAATCTGGTACCCTCTTCTGTAGACTGTATACATAATAAATAAATCTTAAAAAAAAAAAAAAAAAGGACACCAGGTTTGTCTCCCCAACTCTGTTTTCCAACTATCTAAGGGCGTCTTCAAGTCTGTCTCCTAAAATGCCCTCTCACCTGTTGAAAGGGGGTTTTCACTATGGCATCGCCCACTGCACCGTGCGGCTGCTGTGCAAGGCCCAGGGTAGTGCTCCGGTCTGTGATGGCTTTTGCATCTATCATTTTTGGCCCAGAGGTTAGGCGTAGATCCATTATTGGAAAAGCTGATGAAGAGCAGCAGATTCTCAAGATTTTCGCCCATTGAGCAGTCGTGCTGGGTTAATCACTCAGTCTTAAGGCAGTGGAATGGGCATATCAGAAAATGAATACAGATCATTAGGAACTGGTAAATCCAAATACCCCTGTGAAGGTGCCTGCACCGGGCTTCCGATTCAGCATCATTCGGAGTATTTTCTTAGATTAGAGCAGTTGGCCTATCTGGTCTGGGGATTAGATTTTTTAAATTGGTTTAGGATTAGCTGTCGGCTGCCTTGGTTGGTTGGTCAGAATTCCTTGGGGTGTCTGTGTATAAAGATCGTTCTTAGGTGAAGAAGTAAAGTTGTGCATTTGGGTGGTGTGAGTAGAGAACATATTATTCGAAGGAGATTTTTTAGAAAACTCGAGCCCCAAGCCCAAGAGGTGAAAAGCAAACAGCCTTCTTAAAGACAGGCACAAAGCTGTGGTCGAGAGCCTGCCCCGCCCCATATCTGGGCGGAAGCTGAGGTTGGCCGGAAGTTGTGAAGCGGCAGCCTATGCGGCGGCGCGGTGAGATCGAAATGGCGACGGAAGGAGATGTGGAGCTTGAGTTAGAGACCGAGACCAGCGGCCCGGAGCGGCCTCCCGAGAAGCCACGGAAACATGACAGTGGTGCTGCTGACCTAGAGCGGGTCACTGACTATGCGGAGGAAAAGGAGATCCAGAGTTCGAACCTGGAGACGGTGAGGTTGACTGGGAACTTGTACGAGAGGGCTTGAGAATGGGGTAGGGGTCGGCTCTGGGACCGTAGATGGTGATAGCGGGAGTAGGCAGTAGGGTGAGGATAAGCGACAAGACTCACTCAGCCTGCGGTTTGCTTAAGGATTTGATGGAGACTGGGCCTAAATGGATCTCAAGTGCACGGAATTAAACGTAGTCTTTTGGTCCCGAGAACACTCTTCATTATGAATACTTGAGGAACCACGTGGTTTTTATTTTTGGCATTGCGTTTTAGATAGGAAATTTTGGGTCACATGGTGGTAGGTAACTAGATTCGTGTTTTCTGCAGGCTATGTCCGTCATTGGAGACAGACGGTCCAGGGAGCAAAAGGCAAAACAGGAGCGGTAAGTTTAAGCGCACAGCCAGCGTTACGGGTCCTCATTCTGCAGGGAAGAAAATGTTTTCAACTAATTTTTGCAGATCTAGAGCCTACAACTTTGTTAATGAGTTTTAGGGGAAGAAAAGCCTTGTGGATGGATACCTTACTGTAAAGCCTCCTGGGGAGACGAGTGGGCACGTTTACTTGGTATTTTCAGTCAACCCTGTTCCACCTATTTGCAGTGTGTAGTTGGGAGTGCTCCTTCTGGGAGTTGATGGCAGAGGTAGAGAATGAAGACAAAAGTATCTATATTCACAGGGAGAAGGAACTGGCGAAGGTCACGATCAAGAAGGAAGATCTGGAGTTGATAGTGAGTAGTAATGCTTTAATGGATGCACAAGAGAAGTTCTACCTAATTGGGATCCTAACAAGTGGAGCCAGAAATTAGTTGACACATGTATGCCTGAGAGCAGGCTTCGGTGACATGATTTACTCTTTTCTTGTAGATGACAGAGATGGAGATCTCTCGAGCAGCAGCAGAAAGGAGCTTGAGGGAACACATGGGCAACGTTGTGGAGGCTCTTATTGCTCTAACCAACTGATACTGTGCATTTTCAGACATTCAGGACTGATTTACTGAAATAAAATGCTTTGTTATGGTTTTTTTTTTTTTCCAGCTTTATCTTGGATCAAATGCATTATATTTTCTGTTTTGTTGTCAGTGTCTATGTTGGACCTTCATGAAATTGTATGGGCAATCAGTATAAAGAGGTACCTAATGTTCAAATACAGGCTCTTTTTATTACACTCACTCTGTGTGTGTACGTGTCTGAGCACTCTCCTGCCATAGTGCTTGACTTCAGATGATAACTACTTGCACTTGGTGGGACTCCAACTCAAGTGCCCTTTTGCACAAAGCCTTTCACCAGCCCTAAATAACAGATTCTAGGTGGTATGCTAGTCTCATTCTTCTGACTAGCTCTTGGCAATATAAAGTACATTTGGATCCTCTGCAAAAGATCCAACTACAAGTGCTTCTAGGATTGCTTGTGTATTTTATTTTTTCAGATATGTTCTTGCCCAAGCTGTTTTCAAACCCACTCCTTCACTAACACTTGAGAACAGTAATTTTAGTGATCCTTCCCAACTCTCTAGGCTAGCTCATGAATACCAAGACACTAGCTCCTTTTGGGGTCTTTTAAGTTACCAACCTCATTCATAGGCTTCTGGAGTAAAATTTATGTTCTAGAGGTGGGAATATAAATCATAGAAATAATGGGGTCAGAGTTGGAGAGAGATGGCTTAGTAAGTACCTGCCTCAAAAGCACAAGGAATCTGAGTTTGATACCTTCCCCCCACCCCCAACAAAACCAAAATCCCAAACAAAACAAAACCCAAGAGGGGCTGAATGGTGGTGGCACACCTTTAATCCCAACAGGCACAAGCAGGTGGATCTCCATGAGTTTGAGGCCAGCCTGGTCTACAGGTAAAATTGAGGACAGTGAGATCCTGTCTCAAAAAACCAAAATAAATAATAACAATAACAAAACATCACCACCAACAAACAAAGCCCACAAGCAGTGGCATGGCATGATCCTGTAACCCCAGCATTGGGGGTTGTACTGAGACAGGCATATAACCACAACTCATCAAGACTTGTAAGACCATGTCTCAAAATATAATGGTAGAGAGTGACTGACATCACTGCATTGACCTCTGAGTTCCACATGCCCAAATGTGTGCACACTCCCACATTATATATTTTATTACCATGGGATTGCGAAATATAGTTGAAGCTGGACTAGAACTTGTGACTTTTTTTGCTTCTACATGTTGGCACCTTTATTATTTCTTAGTAATTCTTTTTTCCTTTTTAAAGATTTATTCATTTACTATTTATACAGCATACAGAAGAGGACACCAGATGTCATCACAGATGGCCGTGAGCCACCATACGGTTGGTTGCTGGGAATTGAACTCATGACCTCCAGAAGAATAGTCAGTGCTCCCAACCCTGAGCCTTTACTTAATTTTATGTAGGATGTAAGCAATTTGTCAATACCCTATGAATAGGTCTTGTAAGGTTTTTTTTTTTTTTTTTTTTTTAAAGATTTATTATGTATACAGTATACAGAAGAGGGTACCAGATGTCATCTTAGATGGTTGTGAGCCACCATGTGGTTGCTGGGAATTGAACTCAGGACCTCTGGAAGAGCAGTCAGTGCTCTTAACCTCTGAGCCATTTCTCTAGCCCCCATAGGGTTATTTTTAAGGACATGAATAGTCTTTTTTTTTTTTTGGTGGTGCTGAGAATAAAACTTGGGGCCTTAACTATTCTAGGGCAAGTACTGTACTAATGAACCACACCACTAACTTGGGGGGTTTTTTTGAGGTAGAGTTTCATTGTATTGGACTTGTACTGAGCTTGGGGTTAGATGATCCTCTTTCAGCCTCTCAAATAGATGGTACTACAGTTGGATCACCTGGCCCAATCTTCTGGAGCTAAGGTTACAGGTACTTTGTGAGTTGCCTGACCTGGTTGCTGGGAACAGAACTCCCTCTTTTGGAAGAATAAGTGCCCTTAATCACTGAGCCCCTCTTCACCCTTCTCATTGTTTTTGTAATAAAGGAAGGTTATTCAGCTGATAAAATCTTTCTGTACATGGCAGTTACACGGTAAATATGGCAGTTACACAGTAAATATACATGGGCAAGTGAATTTAACTCCAGTATTAACAGCTGTGGGCTGCTACTCAAGAGAACTAGCTTTCTCCTTCACCTTAAACATGAGCTGGATAAGAAAGATCAGTAGGTACTGGGCTCAATGACTCATGTCCTATTTTACTGTCTAAGAACTGAGTCTGTTTCTGAGATCGTAGGATGATCAAAATATGAATTGGCAAGAGCTGGACATATAATCTGGTTGAGTATTTACCTACCAAATGCAAGGTTCTGGACTTAGTTCCTAGTGTGGTGGCAAGGTACAAATGTTTTAAACCTGGTGATTCACACCTGTAATCCCAGCCACTTGAGAGGCTGAGGCAAAAGAATGTCAAATTCATTAGTCTTTTTTTTTTTTTTTTTTTTTTTTTTGAGACAGGCTAACTCTGGAATTTGCTATGTAGACTGACCTTCAACTCAAGATGTGCTAGCCCATGTGCCTTGCTTCCTGAGTACTGAGATTACTGGCATATACCCAGCTATTTTTTTTTTTTTTTTTTTAAATAACATTCTACCACTATGTAGGTCTATGGGAGCTAACACAGGTTGTGAAGATTTGTTGGCCAAGTCTAGCCCAGTGGAACATCTTAACAAGCCCAGGATCTTGAGTTCAAGGCCTCACCGAGAAGCTTAGTGAGACCCTTTTAACACACGCATACACAAATGGATGAAGGATATAGTGAAATAACAGAACACTTGGATAGCATACACCAGACCCTTGGTTCAGATTTTACTATGGGGGAGAGAAAAGACCTTTGCCCATTTCCCTGTTATATATTTATTTACTTAGGCTTTTTTTTTTTTTTTTAATAATTTTTAGTTTTGAGACAGTGTCTCATATAGTCCAGGTAAACCCTGAATTATGAGTTTAGGAACTGAACTGTTTTTCTTTCTTTTTTTTCTTTTCCAAGAAAGGGTTTTTCTCTATATCTCTGGCTGTCCTGGAACTCAGAGATCCACTTGCCTTTGGAGTGTTGGGATTAATGGTGTTGCACTACCATGCTTGGATAACCTAACTTTTCATTTTCTTGTTTCTGCTTTCCAAGTACTATATATACTCTATTTTAGTTATTATTTTTTCTTTTTGAGACAGAGTTTTATTATGTAGCCCTGGCTGGTCTTGAATAAGAAATCTGCATGGGTCTCTACCTTTGAGTTCTAGGATTTAGGATTAATGGCATGTGCCACCATACTCAGCCTTTTCTTAGTGGCCTCAGTTGTCAGAGTATACATTTTGTTTCCAATATTATGGTAAAAATTATTTCTGGTGTGTGGCTCTCTCTCTTTTTCACAAACACACACACACACACACACACACACACACACACACACACACACACACACACACGGATCGAAAATTATGTTTACTTAGAAAAGTAGATTCAACAACCCAAATGCAAAAACAGGTTGGGAAGAGCTTAGATTTCCTGATATCCTACTCCTGACCCTAAGGAAGAAGTAATGCAACATTTACTCATTTACTCACATGCCCACATATCTGATCCAGTCTAAAGTGCTGGAAAAATAAACTCAAAACAGTCCCAAGTCAATATGGGAAGCCATGGTAGAGAAACTCAAGATTTCTTAGAAATATTTTTAAGCAGGAGGCTTCTAATCCTACCTGGTTAGTGCTTTTCTGTGGGTTTCTCCATATGAGTCCAAACCTCTTACAAAGCACTTTCAAACACAAATTACAGCAGTAAGTCCAGAAAGTTCTATACAAGAACTATGTAAATAATGGTTAAAGAAAATGAAGGATCCCCAGGTCCCAATGTGTCCCGTAGTTGGAATGAGTAGTTGAAGCCTAGGTGGTTTTCCTCTTCTTGGCAGATGGTCGCTCAAATACATCACGTACCCCAGCTGCCTTTTGTTTAAAGAACTTTGTGTTTTGGGCACTCTCTTGGCCCCATGCAGAGTCAAAGGAAGTAGTATCTTGATCCACAAGGTGGGTGTATTTGGTACGACCAGACCGTCCAAAATTCTTGACCTGGAAGAAGGATGTATGATTACAACACCAAACAAAGATTCCATGTTCAGCTCCCAGTCTGTTTTCTGTTACTGAGAACCCCATACCTGCATGACTTTTGGAAGAATGGTTTTGTTGAAATGGTCCTCAAGAGTAGGTGCACTAAAATCTCTCTTATAGACCTCTTCATCCTCATCCTGTGGAAAAGAATCTTATTAGTCTTTCCACATATGCAAAGCACAAATTTATCAAACAAAACAACAGAGGAACCAGAGGGTAGTAAGCCTTTCTTTAGGAGACAGTGTTTTCCCAGACTGGTATGCTTCCTAAAAGTTTGTTCTATTCCCTGCATTCATTGTGAGTTTCATGCAGTTTTAGCTCTGTAAGCCTCTGGAATCTCCAATCCTTTTTGTCCGTGTACCTTTACTTGGACATTATATTAGAACCTGAAATACAGTGAGTGACAATCATTCCTAACATTCCCAAGTCAGATTTCTTTCCTGATTTTACATTTTTATAAGTAGAAACATCATTCTCTCAATGATCTTAAAAATTTGAGTGTCTCTTGTATTCATTTATTACATCCTATGAACTATTCACCAGGGCTGTAGAATCCTTTTATTATTATTTTTTAACTGTGTACTGGTGTGAAGGTGTCAGATCCCCTGGAACTGGAGTTAAAGACAATTCTGAGACGACATTTGGTTGCTGGAAATCGATATTGTGTTCTCTGGAAGAGCAGCCAGTGCCATCTCTCCAGCCCTATTATTACTATTTTAATATTTATTTTTATTTAATGTGCACTGGTGTTTTGCCATCATGTATATCTGAAAGGTGTCAGATTCCCTGCAACTGGAGTTATAGACAGTTGTGAGCTCTATGCGGACGCTGGGAATTGAACTTAACTGCTGAGCCATTTCTCCAGCCCCCCCCCCACCTTTTCTTTCTTAAAAAACTTAAAAATTACTTTATGTATATATGTCTGTGTACCGTGTGTGTGTGTGTGTGTGTGTGTGTGTGTGTGTGTGTGTGTGTGTGTGTGTGTGTGTGTGTGTGTGTGTGTGTGCCTGGTACCTGTTAAGCCCAGAAGAAGGTGTGGGATCCCTCTGGAACTGGAGTTACACTTGAGTTGAGGAGCATGTGGGTGTTAGAAATCAATCATGGCTCCTCTGGAAGAGCAGTCAGTGTTCTAACCACTGAGCTATCTCTCTAGCCCCTCCATTGTAGAAGCCACTGCATTCATGTTTCTAAAATACAACTCTTGTATTTCTGCCTTTCTAAAAAATGTCATTGGTTCTCTTCTTTTTCCTGGATCTTTCCAAGGTAGGGCATTGTTATTCCATGGCCCATCCCCATGTGGAATGTGTGTGTGTTCTTTCCACAGAACCGAGTGCTGATTACAGGTATGTGCCCCAATGCTAGCCTTCTGTGAGCTTTTCTTTTTTGTTGAAAGGATTTTTTGTCTGATGTGGTTGTTTATGCCTTTAATCCCAGTAGAGGTAGAGGCAGGTGGATCTCTAGTTGTTTAAGAATAGCCTGGTCCACATAGGAAGTTCAGGATTAGCCAGTTACACAGTGAGATCCCATCTCAAGAGACACAGAAAGGGGGGGGGAGAGAGAGGGGGGGGGAAGAGAGAGGCAGGACCAGGTAAGACCTCATGTATAAATAACCTAGGGCTCCTGATTCTCTTTCTTCTGCCTTCTAAGTGCTGGGGTTACAGGCATGCCTGTTATCTTGTCTGGCATAATTGTGGTTACTAGGGATTGAGTATTTGTGCATTTTACACAAGGGCTCTGTCAATAAGCTATAACCCTAGTTCCATGCTGCGTTTTCCAAGTCCTTACAGTACTTTCACTACTCCTTTAGTTGTACCCTAAGCAGGCCTGGAACCTGCTGTCTATCTGCCTTGGTCCATTGAGTAGCTTGACTATAAACAGGCACCACTGGATATGGGTATCCTTTAACTCTTGATCTTCCAAGACCTAGAACTCTAACAAAGCTTTGGACATTGTTTTCCCTTTAAGGTAAATGAAGTACAGTTTAACAGGGTTTTTGTTTGTTTGTTTTGCCACAGGGTTCCATTTGTAGCTCTGGCTGTCCTACAACTCACTATGTAGATCAGGCTGGCCTCAGATTCAAATATCTACTGGCATTTGACAGGATTAAACTGTCTGGCCTAGTTTGATAGCTTTTGAATTACTACTTTTCTCTTTCCTAAAAACCAGTTAATCTCACGTTATTTAATTTTACTCTTAATGAGATGAGGAGAGTGTGGTTTTCATATAAATTAAACTCATTTGGCTATGAAACAATTTCTAAGGGGTTCCAGAACCTAATTAGTGGAGTATACAGAGCACAGCCTCATTTCTCTAATGCCATTCATCATCTCTTCCTAAGTGCTAACTTTAAAGCAAAGTAGTTGAAGGTTCTTCCTTTTGTTAATGAGTGTATTTTCATTCTTGGGGGAAAAAGACTGAAAGTGTTTTGGGTATGTCCAACCTCATGGACTAACTCAGCCCCAAGACAGCTACAAATGTGGCCTAACACAAAACTGTAACTCTGTTTTAAGTGTCATCTCTCACCTCCAAGACATGGTTTCTCTGTGTAGCCCTGGCTGTCCTGGAGCTCTACAGACCAGACTGGCCTCAAAATCACAGGCATCCCTGTCTTTTGAGTGCTGGGATAAAATGTGTGTCCTACCACTGCCCAGCCATCTTAAGTATCTCAATGATACTTTTTTTTGAGTAACTTAATGGCCTGATTTAGTGTGCAGATGACAATGTTATGTCACAGCTTCAAAAGCTTGGACATCTGGTAAGTTATTCCTACTGCCCTTTCACTTACCATGAAGAAGGCTCCCCGGTGATAATACTTCTGTAAAAACTTGTATTTGCCCTTAACAGCTTTGTTGGTAATGACTTTGCCATTTGCCCGAAGTTCAGCCCGCCTTTCTTCTTCAGTTAGGTTTCGCATGCGTTCAATTTCTGCTTTCTCCTTTTCAAGCCTACCCAGAGAGCAAAAATATTAGTATTTTCCAAATTCAGAAAGCCCAAAATTCTGAAGATAATGGTCCCATCTACTTTCAGCCATTATTCACCTTTTCACATTTCATTCATTCATTTATCCATCTACAGAAGGTCTGCTATACAGCTGACTTTGAACCTCATGCCTCAACTCCTAACTGCTAGTATTATAGATAGGCTCACACTGCTACACCCAGCTACATTTTTAGCTCTGGTCACTGCTTGTTAGAAGTCAAGATCAGGAGTCCAATAAGCAAAAACATGAGTTGGTCTTCATTATTGTGTTTGCCAGAACAGGACCGCAAACATTCTAAAGTTGATTCTAGCCTTTCTCAGGTTCAGACATATTGTTACTGCCTGATTTTACATTAATTCTGTCCTCCCTCAATTAACTCAGCTTTTAAAACAAAATTAGAACGAATACAAAATAACTGGTAAGACTTTGCTCATTATCCTTTATAAGCATACTGTAATTCATATATCTTAAGTCACAAATTATAAATTACCAATATCAAGTACAGTGGGTTTTAAACCTTATTCTGGGGAGAAAGGGAGGTATATATATTTAACACTAAAATCTACTACAAGAGCTGAGGACATGACTTGGTGGTACAGTGCTTACACAGGGTGCATGAAGCCCGATTCCTATCTCTAGCACCACAGAAACTAGGCATGGGGCCAGATGCTTAGAACTAGCAGTTAGGGGCTGGAGAGATGGCTCAGAGGTTAAGAGCACCGTCTGCTCTTCCAGAGGACCCGGGTTCAATTCCCAGCACCCACATGGCAGCTCACAACTGTCTGTAGTTGCAGTTCCAGGCAAACACCAAGGCAAATAAATAAATAAAAAAGTTTTTTTTTTTTTTTTTAGAACTAGCAGTTAGGAGACAGCCAGAGGAGCAGAAGCTCAGGTCACCATTGGCCACCGTCTTAAAAAAAAAAAAAAAAAGAAAGAAAAGTAATGACAAAGAATAGCTCAGTTTCAGCTATAAGGAACCTGATGCCCACCCCCTGCTCTGGATTCCACAGGCACCAATACACAGATACATATCCACACACATGTACATGTAATTAAAAAGTCTTGGACTGGAGAGACTGCTCAATGATTAAGAACAGCAGAGGTCCTGAGTTCAGTTCCCAGCAATCACACCGTGGCTCACAACCGTGGGTATAGGATCTGATGCCTTCTTCTGGTGTTACATAAAGATAGAGCATTCACATATACAGAATATATAAATAAATCTTAAAAAAAATAAAAATAAAAATCTCAAGCCTGGCATGGAGGCACACACCTTTAAGCCTAGTACTCAGGTGGCAGAGACAGGTGGATCTGTATGAGCTTCAGGTAGCCTGGACTCAAAAAAAAAAAAAAAAAAAAAAAAAAAAAAAAAAAAAAAAAAGCTCATCAAAAACTACAAAATAAAGACAGGGGTAGTTTTGCTTTGTGGGTTAGCAGTTCAGAAATGAACTTGCTTTTCAAGGTGCTTGCTGCTCTGTACTCTCAGAGGCAGACTTTGCTTCTCCATTCTTTTCTCCTGGACAGCCCTGTGGCTCCATGGGAATAATAAAAATAGCACAGAAGTGACATATGAGCTCTGCAACCTAAAACTCAGGAGACCTTGCCAGTTTCCAGCATGCCCGGAGGTGCAGTGTGAGCAAACCAGGAGAAACGAAGCATCCAGCCTGAAAGCCAGCATCAGTTGTTAGATGCACCAGAGAAGGGCTTCTGGAGTTTCTGGCCCGGTCAGTCCTGGCCCTGTACAGGTGAGCCCTCTGAGACCATGAGAAGTGATTGGTCAACCTCCTCAACTGGGAAAACACAGAACTGTTTGTTCCAAGTGACTCAATTCTGAGTCACAACATGTGAAAATAGTAATATTTGTGTTTAATAGGAGACCAAAGGGGTCTTAGTTGTTTACAGATAAGCCAATGCCATTGGAGACATCAATCCCATTACTCACGCTTCTCTGTCTTCTCTGTCCCTCTTGATTCTCTTAAGCTCTCGAACTTTCCATGCCTCATACTCCTCCTCATCATTTTCATCATCGGTATTGAGCGCATCCAGGGCGGCAAGAGACCGTTTGTTCTCCTCCAGCTCTTTCTTGGTCTCTTCCTCTACAATCTGGACAAGAAACACAATTAATTCAGCCTCTAGACTCCATCATACAAACTCTGGAACTCACCCCTCGGCCGCTCCCAGCACCTTGAGGGTGTACTTGCGCCGCTCCTCAGCCATGCGTTTTGCTTCTTGCTCCAGTTCCTTCTGTTTCAACGCTTCAGCTTCTCGTTCTTGAACTGTCACTCGGTCCTTCCTGTATCACAGAGGCCCTGTTAATTGCCCAAAGTCCTTAGAGTGGAACTGTGTCCCTTTAGATCTAGCCCAAATCAGTCTAAACCAGGAGGCATCTCAGCACTGTCTCCCCCCAGTACTGAGATTGAATAGGACTTTTGTATGTGCAACATGTGTTATATTGTTTTTTTTAAACTTTACTTAAATTTGGGGCTGGAGAGATGGCTCAGAGGTTAAGAGCACTGACTGTTCTTCCGGAGGACCTGGGTTCGATTCCTAGCATCCACATGGCAGCTAACAACTGTCTGTAATTCCAAGATCTGACAGTTATACATGCAGGCAGAACACCAATTCACATAAAATAAATAAATAAATATTAAAAAAACACAAAACTTTACTTAAATTTAAAACTTGTTCATTTTTATTCCACTTTTTGGAGATAAGGTCTCATTACACAGCTCTGACTGGCCCGGAACACTCTGTGTAGACCAAGGGTGTAGAATTCACAGATATTCATCTCCTCTGCCTCCTGAATGCAGTGGCCTGGAACACCCTGTGTAGACCAAGGGTATAGAATCCAGAGATCCACCTCCTCTACTTCCTGTGTGCAGGCATTAAAAGTGTGGTACTATCATGCCCAGATCTTGTTTTAATGTCTACAAAGGCTAGAAGGGGGCACTGGATATCCTGGAACTGGAGTTAAGGATGGTTATTAGTTGTCATGTGGGTACTGGGAATTTGAACCTGGGTGCTCTGGAAAACAATTAGTGATCTTAAACTGCTGAGCTGTTTTTCTAAACACTTGGTTTGTCTGTTTGACAAGACTTTTTATAGAGTGCTGGTTAGCCTCAAACTCATGACAATCCTCCTGCCTCAGTCTTCCAGAATGTTAGGAATAAAAGGGATGATGATAATGCCTAGGTAGGTAAGCTGTCTACCAACTGAGCTGTTATCTCTACCCCTAAACATGACATGACTTCTTCCCCTTCCCTGGTAATGGGATTTGAACCCTGGATTTGGTAAGATGAGGCAAAAGCTCTACTTATTTAGCCATATCCTTTGGTCTTATTATTATTATTTTAAACTTATTTGTTTGTTTGCCTTGGTGTTTACCTGGAACTGGAACTACAGACAGTTGTGAGCTGCCATGTGGGTGCTGGGAATCGAACCTCAGTCCTCCGTAAGAGCAGTCAGTCCTCCTAACCACTGAACCATCTCTCCAGCCCTATTATTATTATTATAAAAAATAAATCTTTGAGAGCCGGGCAGTGGTGGCTCTCAAATTTTAGTTCCAGCACTCAGGACACAGAGGCAGGTGGATCTCTGTGAGTTCAGGCCAGCCTGTCAATGTAGTTGAGTTCCAGGACTGCCAGGACCACCAGGATTACATAGTGAAACCCTATCTCAATCTCCCACCCCCAAATATTCAAAAAATCTCATGTGCCTGGATGTTTTGCCTCCATGTATGTCTGTATATTGAGTACATGCCTGGTACCCATGGAAGCCAGAAGAGGGTATTCAGTTCCATGGAGCTAGAGTCACATACAGTTATGAGCCACTGTACGGCTCTTGGGTACTGATCCCAAGTCTTCTGGAAAAGCAGCAAGAACTATTAATCTTTAAGCTATCTTTCTATATTATTATTTTGAGTGGGGATTGGTTTTCTTCCTCACTATATGAGAACAAGAGATGAAACCTAGGCACCAGGCTTGGTATCAAGTACCTTTACCCACTGAACCATCTGGCTGGTCCTACTGTTTATTTTGAAGACAAGATGGCACTGCATATTATCCAACCTGGTCTGGAACCTGTGTCTTCCTTCTCAACCTTTTAAACAGCTGGGACTACAGACTGTGCCACCAGTTCATTCTAGGTCTTTTGTTGTTTAGAGACAGGGTCTTATGTCGCCCATACAAGCCTCACACAGGCACTTACTGAGCTGTCTTCTCATCTGCCACGGCAGGCCTTGGACACCGAATGTTTGACATAGCATTTCTATCACTTCTCAAATAGGAGAATTACAGGTGTGTGCCACAAGGTCTAGTTTCATCTTGGGATCATCTTGGGACTTTACAAAATTCCCTGAATCATTGATAGCTGACTATTTAACAAGGATCCTACCAGGTTGACTATAAACAGTAGGATTCCTAGGCATTAGGAAAGAGAAATTTGTTATAAGCTTAATTGTTGCTTAAAACATGATTTTCCCTCGAAATGTGTTAAAGCACTTTCCTAGTATTTGCATGGGTTTCATATTTAGTATCACCAAAATAACCTCAACAAAAATGGATTAGCAAGGCACGTGTTTGTACACTCAACACTTAGGATGCTGAGGCAAGAGGGTCACAAGTCTGAGACCAGTCTAGGCCTCATAGTGAATTTCAGGCCAGCTTAGGCTGCACAGTAAGGGCGTCTCAAAGCACAAACACATACAGCCAGACTACCTTTGTATTGTAGGATATTTGAACTATGAACCCCAAGATTGTGTTATTTAAGTAAAATCACCCATAAATCCAAGCAACCAGCTGAATGGAAGTAACCATGGAGACTGAGAAGTTAAGAGGCCAGAGAGAGGGGCATTGGAAGTAGAAGGGAGGGACATCCATTTGAAGTTTTTATTTCAGATGGGATATAGAAAAGCAGAGGAGGAAGCAGCTGGGTGTTTTCTCTTTTCACCCCAACATCTGGCTCCCAAATCTTTATTGATAAAAAAGAATGATAGAGACTTAGTTAAAAAGAATTATCTTTAGGCAGATCTGTTAACATGTGGCTACTTTTCAGCATCTTTGCTACAGGGCTAGTGTGTAGAACTTATCCATGTGGATTCCATCCTGGCTTGACTATTTTCCCTCCATTTCCTCTGCTGGAGATTGAATCTAGGCCTTTGTACATACTAAGCAAGCATTTACCACTGATCAATATCCCTAGTCTCTTTGAGAATTAGGTTTTCTTAAGTTGTCCAGGCTATTCCTGAACTAATTTTGTAGCTCAGGCTGGTCTTGAACTAGTAATCATCCTACCTCAACCTACTGAGTAGCTGGGAATACAGGCCTGGCTCAGCAGGGTTGGTAGACACTTACTTTCGAATAAAGACAGGCTTAAGTCGAGGCTCCATCTCATCTTCACTGTCTGTGTACTCCTCATACTCAGACTCTGACTCTGACTCCTCCCCAGAGCGTCCTTCATCTTCCACTTCCATGACTTCCATTTCTTCATTCTTCCTCTCCTGTGCTCGCTGACGCATCATGCCACGGCGCCGCTCTATTTCCTATCAAGGTAGATATTTATTCAGTTATTCAAATGGCCTGTTTTGTTGGTGCTAAAGACTGGACTCAGGGAAGTCCAAGTCCTACTACTGAGCCCCTAGCATAACTTTGATTCGGTCTTCAAAATATTCAAGAAACTCTGATAAGCACAATTCTGCACAGTTTCATTTTCCGTCTGATCATCAATAAACAGGAATCACAATTAGAGTTTAGCCAAAAGTAATAAATCTTGTGCCTTTATAGCCTCAACAAATGAACTCTGGTCCCATTTTTCTCTTGTACCCTGGGGGCAAAACCCCATGCTTTTTCCTCTTACCTCATCATCAATTTCTTCCTCCTCTTCCTCACTGCTGTCTTCCCGTTCCATGCGCCAGGCATCTCCTTCTACTTCTGAGTCACTCTCTCCGACCACTTCAGGTTCCACTATTTTCCGGTGTCGAGCCAATCTGAAAAGCAGAATTTCCAAGTGTACTATTAATATAAAAACAGAGGAACACACCAATCACATTTCTCAGTTGCAGAAATTACATTTGCTTTCTTCTCTTTCTCCCTGCTTCTTTCCCTTTCTCTCTCTCTAAGAGTTTTACTCTTTAGCCTAGGCTGGCCTGCAACTTGCTATGTAGTTCAAACATGTTAATCCTCCTACTTTGGCCTCTCTAGTGCTGGGCTAACATGTATGAGTCACCACACATTGCTGACCTGGGAATTGCTCTGTAAACCAGGCTGGCCTGGAACTCAGAGAGATTCATCTGTCTATAACTTAAGTCTTATGATGGAAAAACTAAAGTTCAGATTCAAGAAACTAAAATGGTTAACAGTAAGAATATCTGAATAAGACATAAGGAATCATATTAATGTCTGTCTGTCTATCTATCTAAATGTTATCTAGATGTAACACATATAGGTTCACACACACACAATTTAAGTAAAAATTTCCTACCTTGGTTGACATTTTCCTCCTCAACAGACTATCTAATACAAAACCATAAATTAGGATCCCCTATCAAAGTCCAAAGAATTCCCAAAACATTATAGGCTATCACTGTTGCTCTTGGTAGCCTCCCAGAGGTTGAAGGCATGTGACTATTGCCTAAAAACCCATGTGCTCTGGACACAGGATCTCAAGAATCCAAGCTGTATCTGATTTGAAAGCCCCCTCACTAAGGACTAGAAAGCACCACACAATTTCCAAAGGTAGGGAAGCAACCAAAAGCCCTACTCAGCTATGACACCTATGAACTATAATATAATTTATTTGCCTTGGTGTTTGCCTGGAACTGGGAACAGGAACTACAGACAGTTGTGAGCTGCCATGTGAGTGCTGAGAATTGAACCCCATTTCTCTGGAAGAGCAGTCAGTACTCTTAACTACTGAGCCATCTCTCCAGCCCTGCATTCTAAATATTTATACTTATACCTACAGAAAAATATAGCTCTCACCCCTCATCAAAGACATCTTTATTTGCAACAGAAGAAAACCACAGCCAATTAAAATTCAAAGAACAAGTGATCATGTGGTACCCCAATGTGGGATGTCTTTCTGTATGCTGTGAATTAACACTGGATAATAAAGGAATTGTTGTGGCCTATGGCAAGACATCTTAGAGGAAGGCGGGGAATCCAAGCATAGGTAAAAGGGAAGGAGGACAGAGTCACAGAGATGCTGTGAGCCACCCAAAAGATCAAGATGTAAAGAAACAAAGGTAGGGGCTGGAGAGATGGCTCAGTGGTTAAGAGCACCGTCTGCTCTTACAGAGGACCTGGGTTCGATTCCCAGCACCCACATGGCAGCTAACAACTGTCTGTAGTTCCAGTTCCAGGCAAACACCAAGGCTAAATAAATAAATAAATAAATTAAAAAAAAAAAAAAAAAAAAAAAGAAACAAAGGTAAGTCATGAGCCACAGGGCAATACAAAGATTAATGAACATGGGTTAAGTTAAGTTGAAAGAGCTAGCAACTAATGTGCCTGAGCCATAAGCCAAACAACTTGTAATTAATTAATATAAGCCTTTGTGTTATATTAAGGCAGAGGCAAGAGTATCTTTGTGAATTTGAGGTCGCCTGGTCTACAGAGGGAGTTCAGGACAGCCTTGGCTACACACAGAGAAAACAATAAAGAAAGAAAAAGAGCCCATGAACTTTAGACAGTAAGGGGAGAGTTAGAGAAAGAAGAGGGGAAAAATGTAATTATATTTTTAATTTTAAAAATTTAAAAATTATACAAACAACCCAACAAACTAAAACAAGAGTCTCAGAACACATAGTTAAGTTGGGCCTAAAACATCAGTTCAGGTATGATCTTGGGGCACATTAGGCATCTTTTAATGGCTCAAGTAGCTCACAGTTTTATTAGGTCACATTACATTCTCCTCAGCAACACAGTATTTTTATGAAACTGGGATTTGGTGGTTGCCGTGAGAAAAGGCAATTAAATATGAAAGTTGATAGGAACAGGCTGATTCAAAGGCCCGAGTTCCCAGTGAGTTGCTAGTAACTGGGTTTGTAAGAAGGAAATGAAAGACCTCCCATCATAGGTATACACTTTTCAAGTGGTTTCGTTCTTAGGACATGAATACTTAAGTTACCTGGATCTATCTGTTTATTAAAATAAGTGGCAAGGCATGGCATTATATGCTCAGCACTTTGCAAGTAAAGGAAGGAAGTTTAGAAGCTGATGACGTATTGAGTTCATGGTCAGCCTGGACTACGTAAGAGTCCCCCAAATCCAAAGGAAAATATGAAAACAATAAACAAATAAATGATGGGAACTGTTTTGATTCTTGTTATCTGTGAGCATTTTTATTTAAATTTTATAATTTTATTTTTATTATTGAATGTTCATAATGTGCCAGAATTAAGAGATATATATAGAGACAGACAGACAGACAGAGAAAAGATAAGAATGAATGCAGATATGCACGCACCACAGCATGTTTTTAGAAATCAGAGGACAAATTTTGGGAAAGTTTCAGGGATGATGGAACTCAGGTTGTCAGGCATAGAAGACAGACTATTTTACATACTGAGACACCCTGCCAGTCCCCCTAACTCAAACACATCAACTGTTAAGTTCAGGGTATTCTGTGTGCTCTGACTTCTAACTGGGAATTTCTCTTTCTAACACGGATCCATATACCACACCATGTCTTTCCTACTTGTCATTTTTACTCACTGCATTTTAATTAGAGGACAAGTAGAAAAGCAAGGTGTGGTGACTCACACCTGTACTGTCAGCACGAAGAAGACCGAGACAGGAAGATCACTGCCAACCCAGGTCATTCTGGGCTACAATACAACAAGAAACAACCATATGTTAGAGTGGTGGTGTCATATGCCTTTAATACTAGGACTTGAGGGGCAGAAGCAGGAGAATCTCTGAGTTCAGGGCCAGCCTGATATACAGAGTGAGTGCTAGGATGGTCAGGGCTATACAGAAAAACAAACAAGCAAGCAAACAAACAAACAAAAAACCCAAAAGACCCCAAAACAAACAAACAAAAAACTCTATATGGATTTAAATAAGTTTCTCAAATTTTATGATACACTTTTATAGTAAAAAGACTTCGGGCAACAGACGAACAAATGATGTTTTCTATTATATGGAACTGTTTTCTGAAGCTTCCCAGTTATGTAACCTTGATCATATCATTTCTCTAGCCCTCTGCTGCCTTAGTTCCTTACTTGTAATAAAGGTAGAGTGGTACCAATATTGTAAGAACCTGTAAGAACTATCAAATGTAACTTATTTGGGACAGTAAACACAAGTATTAGCCATCATTTCCATGAGAGGTCCCCATTCAGGATGCCACACCTCTAGTCATTACCTCTCTTCCACATCTTCACTAATGCGGTTCTGTAAACGCCGAAGTCGGGGGTCACTAGACGAATCTTCTTCTTGTTCCTCAGGCTCTGCTTCTTGTTCCTTAGCTTTCTTAATGAACTGAAATTCTTCATCCTCTTCATCTGAGGACTCCATAGGGGCATAATCTGGCCTCTTTCCAGACACATAACGTTTTACTTTCACCTTTTCCATGGAAATCTCACCTAGACAAGAAAGATGATTCATGTTTCAGAAACCTCTTTCCCAATTCCTTCAACTCTTGGCCTTTGCAGTTAGAACACTTAAGTCCTGATGGGCCAGAGTCTAAAGAGGATATGGCAGTCATTATCCAACTACATATTTATTAGTGCTTTTCTATAAAGACTATGGCATGAGAAGGCACTGTATGAATACAAACATCAAATAGTACTTTGGGGGCAATGAGTAGAAGACTGTGAGCAGTGAAACTGCAGAAAAGTCCCCCACCCCCATTCATGTTTTGTCATTTTGAATGAGAATGTCCCCACAGGCTCAGCTGTTTGAACACTTGGTTCCCAGTAGGTGGTGCTGTTGGAGTAGGTTTAGAAAGTGTCGCCCTGCTCTAGGAAGTATGCCACTAGGGGTGAACTTTTGAGGTTTCAAAGCCACACACCATTCCTATTGCAGTGCCTGTGTACTCATTTTCTCTCTGCTTCAAGCTATGAGCCCTCAGCTTCCCATTTATGCTGCCATGCCTGGCACTGCCTACATGGACTCTAATCCTCTAAAACCACAAGCCTTGGGCACACACAGTATTTTATCACAATCATAGAAAAGTAGCAAACACATCCCTAGGAAACAAATTCTTAGTAATAACATCTAGCACATTACTAAGAGTAATTTAAATGGAAACACAGACCTAAACATAACTCACATATTTCTTTCTGTTTTGGGAGACAGGGCTTCTCTGTATAGCCCAAGCTATCCTGGAACTCAGTTGATCAGGCTGGCCTTGACCTCAGAGATTCATCTACTTCTACCTCCAGAATGCTGGGATTAAAGGCCAGCACCACCACTGCTGGGCTCACTCATCTTTTTTAAAGACCTCTCTGAGATTTCTTTGTGTGTGGTTGAGTGGTTATATGCATGTGTATGCATGCAGAAGGACTCAGGTGCCTTTATCATCTTCCACCTTATTTGTAAATCAATATTTAATGACTGTTTTGGCAGCATGTGTGAATGCATGCCATATGTATACTTGGTGCTTGAGGAAGTCAGAAGGCGTCAGATTCCCTGGAATAAAGAGCTATGGATGACTGAGCCACATACTCCTCTGTAAGAACAACAAGTACTCTTAAATACTGAACTATCCCTCCAGCCCAAATACCCTTTATTCAGACACAGAGTCTCCCTATGTAGACCTGGTTGGTGTGCAACTGGGTAAGTAGACCAGGCTGGCCCTAAACTTACAGAGATTCATCTTCCTCTACTCTACTGAGTGCTGTGCTTAAAGGCTTAAAGATGTGTTATATCGGGACTGAGAGATGGCTCAGTGGTTAAGAGCACTGACTGCTCTACCAGAGGACCCTGGTTTGATTCCCAGAACCCACATGGCAGCTCACAGCTGTCTGTAACTCCAAGAAACCCTCACTTAGACATACATGCAGGCAAAACACCAATGTACATAAAATAAGAATAAAAAAATAAAAAAGATGTGTTATATCACACTAAGCCTTTTTTTTTTTTAAATCAACAGTCTTTCACGGAACTTGATGTTTGCTATTAAAGCTACTTTAGCTGGCCATCAAGCTTCAAACATCCTCTTTTCTCTTCTCCCTATAAGGGGTTATAATCCTGTGCTGTTTTTACATAGATGCTAGGGGTCTGAACTCAGGCACAATAAACAAAGCTATTTTTCTAACTTCTCCCTCTGAGATGCTATGATAGCCTTTACAACATAATGAAATATTCTTTTTTTTTTTTTTTTTTTTTTTTAAAGATTTATTTATTTATTATGCATACAGTTTTTACAGAAGAGGTCACCAGACCTCATCATAGATGGTTGTGAGCCACCATGTGGTTTTGCTGGGAATTGAACTCAGGTCCTCTGGAAGAACAGTCAGTGCTCTTAACCTCTGAGCCATCTCTCCAGCCCCGAAATATTCTAATCTTATCAATTTCTATATTCTTTTCCTCTAGCTCTTATGCTCAAACAGATGATCTCATCTAAGTCACAAACGAGTTGGAGCTGAAGAGAATGCTTGGCAGTTAAGAGTACCTGCTGCTCATGTAGAGCTACCTGGATTCATTTCCCAGCATCTACACGGCACTCTGTAACACCCTGATAATCAAGTTCCAGAAGATCCCATGATCTCTTCTGGCCTCTTTGGGTACTGAACCCACATGGTGGCATACATACATGCAGGCAATACATCCATACACATAAAAATAGACAAAACCAACAATTCCAGTGACCAGAAAGAGAATAAAAACAAATCAAATTATTTCATAACATGAGGAAACCCTTATAATCAACGCAAGTTAAAGGTAGCTTTGGATATAACACATACACAGAGTTATTGTTTTGGTTGTGAGTCTAGCCTTTAATGGCCAAGCCATTTCGATAGCACCATTTTTATTATTTTCAACGATGCTGTGTGTGGATATGTGAAGTTGTTGGTAGAGGTCAGAGGTGTCAGATCTCCCTGGATTTGGGGTTACAGGTGGTTGTTGAGTCGCCTGATGTGGGTGCTGGCAACTGAATTCGAGTACTCTGGAACAAGCTCTTAACTGCTGAGCCACCTCTCCAGCTTCCTTTACTTTCTACTTTGAGGATCTCACTAAGTCGATCAGACAGATACAAGTGGATCCCACGTTCCCCGATCTCTAGGCTACATAACAGGGTGCGAAAATTTAGGTGGGACGGGGGAGGACCCTAAGTGTTCAGGGTCAGCATGGCCGATCTAAGGTAGGTTTGGGGATACCGAGGCTGAAAGAGGTAACATCAGACAGGAGGGATGGGGAGCCAGTACCTTTCTCATTGCGAACTGGGACGGCCCCAGCCGTAGACTGAATAGGCGGCTGTTTCATGAGTGCGCTTGGGACCGACATGGTGGCGGTTGCGGTGAAGACTCCCAAAATTGGATTAAATCCCAACAACGAAGTCTGAGGAACACAAGACCGCTTCCCACCTAGCTCCGCCCGACACGGCTGCGCCACTGACAGAAACGACTTCCGGCAGAGCTAGAGGAACCGGAACTATACAAGCAGAGGATTGTGGGATTTTGGAGAAACGCCGAGCGCGGTCGGCTTAAAGGGCTGGGCTGAGTTTTGCGCGTCTCTGTACGCAACTTTCACGCCTTGGACTTCTGAAGATTTGGAAGTTCCTTTTGGCGGGCAGTTGCTTCCTTGGGGGTTTTTGGTAAGGCTTAGGAGGGTTCGGATTAAAGATTTCATTAGTTATGTTTTGAAGAAACCGAAGAGATAGTGAGCTGTATGTGCATATTATTGAGAAAACTCAGAGTGTAGAGTTTGAGACCGGTAAGTGGGTTATGCTTGTAATTCTAGCATCTGGGAGGCTGAAACAGGATTGCTGCGTCTTGGAGGCCAGAATGAGACCCTGCCTTAAAAAAAAAAAAAATCCCTTCTGGATCACCTGTTGGTTGTAACACACGCCTTTAATTCTAGCACTTGAGAGGCCAAGGCACGTCGATCTCTGAGAGATTGAGGCTATTTTGGTCTACAAAAGGAAATTCTGAGAGTACTATATTATAGAGGACCTTGAAGGTGCTATTAATATAATTATCAAACAATTTCATTTGTTTTCTACAATTGGGCCCTTGCTGGATGAAGACAGGAAATTGTCAAACTTAAGTAGTGAGGGTTTACAATAAACGAAGCAAGGACGAAGCCTGACCACTAGAAAAGCCTGAAAGGACGAGCGTAGGCAGAGAAGTCTTTATTCTTCCTTTAATTTTGAGACTTTTGCTGCGTTTCTCAGGCAGATTTTTTGTTTGTTTGGTTCTTGTCTTCAAGTTTCTGTATGTTTTTCACCCTCGATTCCTGAGTACCTTGCCTATGCTGGGATTATAACCCCAGTTTTTTAGTTTGGATGCTGTGGCTCAAACTCAGGTCTGAATGCAAGCACTTTACCAACTGTATCATTTTCCCCAGGGTGTTCATTGATTTTTATAGTCATTTGTTTTCCAATACTTTTGACATTTATTACAATATAGATTTTTTTCAGGGTCATGCTGCAAAGCACCAGTAGGGTGGTGTTTTTCTAAACCAGTATATTTCAAAGCAAGATCTTCATAACTACTAGCCTCAATATTACAGAACTCACTTAAGTGTTGATTGGGATCCTGGATTCCACATTCAGGAAGCTGAGGCAGTAAGATTAGGAGGCTAGTTAGGCTACATAGAGAGATGTTATATTAACTCAAACCGGGGAGATGACTCCCTATGTTATAGCGTTTGCCCTGCGGACAGCACTCTGTGAAAGTCCGGGCATGTAGAGTGGGGGGAAGGCAGGCGGATTATTGGAGCTGTCGGCTAGACCAGCCCGAAAGGTGAGCCGCAGGTTCAGTCGTAGACTCTCTGGAAGAGCAAATGCCCGTGAGCCTTGGAGGAAACAACAAAAACAGGGTTTATGTCTGGTTCAGGGAGTCTGGACTGCCCTTCCTCCCGGGAGGCGGAGTCTTCTCCTTTGGAGCTGCCCACATCACGTGAGAACCCGTCCAATCCCTCCTAGTGTTTTTTTTAGCGGGAAGAACCCTGGTGCTCGGGCCAAAAGATGTCTGGGTCCCACGCTGAGTCTGAGGAAAAAGCGGGCCCCAAACAGTGTCCCCAGGTGCAGGTGAGACCTGATTCGGTCCGGGAGGGATCTACTAGACACT
Organism: Sigmodon hispidus; assembly: GCA_004025045.1. Taxonomy (NCBI): domain Eukaryota; kingdom Metazoa; phylum Chordata; class Mammalia; order Rodentia; family Cricetidae; genus Sigmodon; species Sigmodon hispidus. Next base: position 81,737 of record PVIH01006800.1, on the reverse strand, counting down.
GGCACCTGGCGCCAAGGAAAGCCGGGATTCCTGCTTTTTTTTTTTTCTCCCCTTAAAAGAGAAAATTAGGTCGCTAAGCTTTGAGAAAAGTTACCTACCAACTCCAGAAATAACGGTAGTTTTGCCATTAATCCCATCACTCGGGAGGCAGAGGCAGGTGGACCCCTGAGTTTGAGGCTAACCTAGTCTACATAGTTCTAGGCTAGCCAAGCTAGGCAGTGAGGCCCTATCCCCCAACATCAAAAAACAACCCCAAAACTGTAGGATGGGGTCTTGGGCCTTTCCCCGGGCTTCCCACCTTTGCTTTGCAGCAGTCACTGTCAGCTTTAAGCAATTACTGCTAACTTGAATCTGATCTCTGGCATAATTACCTCAGTTACAGATTTATGGTTAAGAAATGTGTTTCAGTAATCTGGAAATTCTAATACTCTTTTCTTTTATTGTCCTAATAGGTGAATGAATATAAAGAAAATGGAAGTAATGCTTATACCTTGAGACCAATACAGACTACAACTTTAGGGGAGACAGCTAAGGTTTATCTTTCCCCATTTTCGCTCAGCAATTCCAAGCTAGCACTATTTAAGTTGTCCAGATCCCCTTCTGAAAATAATTCTAACAATGCAGTGGCTCATAAGAAGACTGACCGGAAGAAAACTTGTAGAAAGGTTTTAACTTCAAAGATGAAGGCTGTATCTTCCAAGGCAGAATCCCTTGTGCTGAAACCATCCTTGGACTCTCACTCTGAAATTACCCAGCTGGAACACAAGAGCATTGCCCAGCCACTGCCAGTGCTGGTGGCTCCCAGTGTGGACATGGCAAGCAGTGACGAGAGTGTACCGGGCCTGGTGAGAGTTTAATCACTTCTGATTATCTTGTCACTTTGAAATGAAAAGTTCTAAAAACTATGTTTTATTATCTAATGTAAATTCTAAAAAAGTTTTGTGTATGCACTTGCTTGTGCTGTGTCTGATCAGGAATGTACGTGTATGTGCCCTGGCATGAGTGTGGAGGTTATAGGAATCAAGGGTCTCAGGCATGATGGCAGGCACCTTTACCAGATGAACCATCTTGCAAGCCTTTTAATTTAAAGTAGATTTCATTGAGTTTTAATTTAAATTTTATCATCATTATTTTGTTTTTTGAGACCAAGTTTCTCTGTGTAGCCTTGCCTGCCCTAGAACTATTTCTGTAGACTAGGCTGGTCTCAAACTTACAGAGGTCTGCCTGCCTCTGCCTCCTGAGTGTTGGGATTAAAGATGGGCCACTAGTGCCTGGCATATTTTTAGTTTTTGGTACAGGATCTTTTTACATAGCCCAGGGGAGAAAGTGGTTGATAGAGGGACTGGGAATCAAGCAGAGTTGATAGTGTTTCCTAACCTGTAGGAGGCCCTGGACACATTACCAGCATCCATAAGCAGGGTGTGGTAGGGTACAGTTACAATGGTCTTACTCACTATGGAAGGTCATGCTGGCCTTGAACTTGCAGTAACTTCCTCTCTCACCTTCCCTAGTCCTGAGATTATGCGCCTCAGCTTTGAACTTTGTCTTTTGCCTATGCTGGAATTTATGTGGTATCTATCCCCCACCCCTTTCTGGTTAATTTTGATGAAGTGTAATGTGTGGTAGTAGGTTCATCTGAATGCTTATAAGAACAAGCATGAAAAAGTCATTAGTGGGGGCTAGAGAACACTGGCTGCTCTTCCAGAGGTCCCAGGTTCAGTTCTCAGCACCCACATGGCAGCTTACAACTACCTATGATCTGGCATCCTTGCACAAACATATATGCAGGCAAAAATGTCAGTGCACATAAAATATCTTTTAAAAAGTCATTAGCTCTATATGAATTTATTAAACAGTTTAGTGTTTCCTTGTATTCCCCCGCCCATGAGGTTTAAAAGTCTGACTCAGGGAAGTGGCTGAGTGGGTAAAGGTGCCAGCTGTTAGGCTCGTGGCTTGAGCTCAGCCCCTGCACCTACATAGCTTGAGAGAACCAGTTCTTGGAAGCTGTCTTCTGGCCTTTGGATGTGGGCATGGAGTAAATACATTTAAAGATGTAGTAATGAGCTGGGCGTAGTGGTGCAAGCCTTTAATCCTAGCCCTCATAAGACAGACAGAGGCAGGTGGATCTCTGGGAGTTTGAGTATAGCCTGTTCTATAGATCCAGTTCCAGGACAGCCAGGGCTGTTACACAGAGAAACCCTGTCTCGACACCCCCCCAAAAAGTGATGTAGTAATACTAATAATAAACCCCTTAATACCCAGATTCAACCCCGATCCAGTTAAATCAGATGTGAAGGATAGCTTAGACATTGGTGCTTAACTTTTTCACATAATTTATTAGTTAATGAATTCATTTATGTGTAGTGGGGGAGGTGGGTAGAGTGGTCTTATACACATGCTATGGCGTGTGTGTGTGTGTGTGTGTGTGTGTGTGTGTGTGTGTGGAGATCAGAAGACAACTTGCTGGAGAAAGTTCTCTCACTGTGTGGGTCCCAGGAATAGAAGAGGTCACCGGCAAGTGCTTTTGATTGCTGAGCTATCTAGCCTCCTGGTATTTGTTTTTTGAGTATAAGTTTCATGAAGCCTAGCCTGGTTCTCTTACTAGGATCACAGGCATGTACCACTGTGCCTGGCTTTCCTGTGGTGCTTGGATTGAACCTAGGGCTTGAATGTGCTAAATTACTTGTTTTTACACTGGGTAATCCCTAAGCCCCTAATCTTTCTTTAGGAATTTGTCCTTATACTGGGAACAGTCTCTTGTGTCCTAGGCTGGACTTGAATCTGGCATGTAAGTGAGAGTAACCTTGAACTTCTGGTCTTCTTGCCTCTACTTCCCTAGTGCTGAGCTTTTGCTTAGTTTTTTGCAGTGTTTGGGACTGAACCCAAGACTTTGTGTGTCCTAGACAAGCAAAGTTGTAGACAGACAACTGAGCTCTATCTTCTTTAGTCCCTGTGTTGGCCTTTAGCTCACAATCCCATCACCTTGATTTCTGAGGAGTTGGGATAGTAAGTATACATTATTTCAACTTTTGTGTGTACAGGTTCTGAATATGTGGGTATGGAGGTCAGAAGTTGATATTGGATGGCTTTTTACCTTACTTTTGAGACAAGTCTTTACTGAGCATGGAGTTCACTGATACCTACATTGGCTGGCATTGAGCCCCAGGAACCCTCTTGTCTTTGTTGTACAATGCTGGGACTGCAGGTGTGAACCACCTATGCATGCATTTATTTACTTGTTTTTTTATAGAAGTTTTATTATTATTAATTTATTATTATTATTATGTGTTTTTTTGAGATGGGCTTTCTCCGTAATGACTCTGGCTGTCCTGGAACTCTGTAGACCAGGCTGGCTTCAATCAAATCCACAGAGATCCACCTGTCTTTGCCTCCCAAGTGCTGGGATTAAAGGCATGTGCCACCACCACCTGGCTATTATTATTGTCTTAATAATGATAACTTTTTTCAAGTAAATTGTTTTATATGCATTGGTGTGAAGGTGTCCAATGCTCTGGAACTGGAGTTCCAGATAGCTGTGTGCCGCCATGTGGGTGGGAACTGAACCCTTGTCCTTCAAGGAAATAATGTGCTATAAGGGCTTAACATTTGGCTGCTGATATTAGATTATTTTTGTTTTGAGATAGGGTTTTTCTATATAGTCCTTAACTGTCCTGGAATTCAATATGTAGATCAAGCTGGCCTCAAGCTCACAGAGATCTGTCTGCTTCTGTCTCCCAAGTGCGGGGTCAAAGATGTGCAGCACCAGAATCTTACACAACTGTTTGGATTCAGGTTTTCTTAATAACGTAGTCCAGCAAAGATTATGGGCTCTTTGTTAAGATAACATGAAATAATTAGAGGTTCTGTGCAGTTTGAAGGGAAATATCTGGGTAGAGAAAGAAGAATCTGGTTTTGTGTGTTGTTTATGCTATTAATGTGTGAAATAACACATTTTTGTGGGTGCATTTTCTAGGATGATTTTTCAGGATTGTCACCTTACGAGAGGAAGAGATTGAAGAACATTCGAGAAAATGCAAACTTTTTTGCTTCCCTTCAGCTCTCTGAGGTATGTATGGAGTTTGTAATGAAAATCAAGATGAGATAATTAAATGATAATTTTTCATAATGTCAAAGGAGGGAAGGCACAATTCAAGCAATGCTTGGCGTAAAGTCAGTTGGTTTGTGGTCATATCCTCCTCCACCTGTTTTGAGACCGAGTCTTCATGGAACTCACCGTGTAGACTAGGCTGGCCTTAAATTTACAGTGACATGTTGACCTCTGCCTTGAGTGCTGAGATTAAGAGACACACTACCACATTCGGCTTGTTTTTCTTTTCCATCCTGTCTGTCAGTATGTCTGTCTACCTATCTATCCATCCAGTTTTCAAGATAGGGTGTCTGTAGTCCTGGATGTGCTACAGCTCCCTCTGTAGACCAGCTTGGCCTCAAACTCAAGATGTGCCTACCTCTGCTCTTAAGTGCCAGGATTAAAGGTGTGCACCAACACCACCCAGCTGCTTGTTTTTCTTTGTGTGTCCTGTTAAGTCTGGTGGGTGCTGCTTGCTGTACCCATTGAACTTGAGAACTGAAGGCTGGGCATTATTTCTTTTCTTTTCTTTTTTCTTTTTATACTTTTTTATTTTATTGGTGTTTTTCTTGCATGTATGTCTCTGAGGGTGTCAGTCAGATTTACTGGAACTAGAGTTACAGATAGCTGTGAAGTGCCATATGGGTGCTGGGAATTGAACCTGGGTTCTTTGGAAGAACAATCAGTGCTCTTAACTACTGAGCCAACTCTCTAGATCCTCAATATTTTATTCTTTGAAAGAAGATAGTATAAGATAAATCTAAAAATCATGTTCTGATTTATGCCCCCCCTTTGGCTGTGCTGGAACGAATTCAGGGGTCTATACACGCTAATAAGCAAGTTCTGTCAGTGAGCAATATCACCATGCAGCTTGGTTTGTGTTTCTTAATAGATATTGCCATGTTTAATTGACTTTAGACACCTTTTTTTTTTTTCACTTTTTACTTGGTGTGTTTCTTGGTTTCACTCTAGAGTTTATTTAGGAGAGTTGTCAGGCAAGGGAAGAGAAATCCTTTTAAGTAACAGGTGGGCATAGATTACACAGCCACACCCAGGGGCCTGCCCTTCATACAAGGTGAGTTCTGCCTGCAGCCATATTGGATTTACCACTTGGCTCCACCTTGTGTTATTGTGTTATGTTATCGGTCTAGCACCTTTACCTCATAGCTGCTAAGTGCCAGGAATCCTTATATTGTTGATGTTTGGAGGACAAAGGTTAATCTTAGGTATTGTCCTCAAGAGCCATCCACTTTTTTTTTGAGACAGAGTCTTTGACTGGAACCTGGGGCTTGCCAGTTAGACTAGGCTGGCTGTCAGTGAGCCTCCAGGAGTAACCTGACTCTACCTCGATTCATCCATTGCTGGCCTTTTTTTTTTTTTTTTTTTTTTTTTTGAGGCCAATTTTTACTCTGTAGATCAGAGTTAACCTTGCTAAATAGCAGGTTCAGAGCTAGCCTGGACTACAGAAAAAAAAAAAGGAAACAATTTACATAGTCTTTTTATAATTTTATTTAATCAAAACTACAATTTGAAAGTCTGGAGAGATGACTCTGATAAGAGTAATAGCTGCTCTTCCACAGTATTGAGGTCCAATTCCCAGAACCCATGTGATGGCTCACAAGTGTTTTTAATTTTGCTTTTAGGGGATCTGATGCCTTCTGGCTTCTGTAGTCACCTGGCATACACATAGGGCACATACATACCTGCAGGCAAAATAGTCATACATGTGAAATAAAAATAAATCTTAAAGCTGAGTGGTGGTGGCACAAGCCTTTAATCCCAGCGCTTGGGAGGCAGAGGCAGATAAAGCTGAGTTTGAGGCCAGCATGGTCTACAAAGCAAATTATAGGATGGCTAGTGTAGGGTAAAGTGACCAGCCAAAGAAACCCACCCTGGCTCTGAAGCCAAAACCAGTGAAAGAAAACCTAACGTAGCCCTGAACCCAGAGCTAGTGAAAAAAACCCACCTTGGATCTAAGAATTGAGCCAGTGAAAGAAATACTTTATCCCTGAACCCAGAACCAAAAAGAAATGTGCCCTGACTCTGAAATCAGCACCAAAGAAACACACTTTAGCCCTAGAATCAGGGCCAGTAAAAAAAAAAAATGTGCCCTAGCTCTGAAATTGGAGCCCAAAAGCTCAAAAAGAACCAGTGAAAAAAACATTTAGACCCTGAAACCAAAACCAAATCAGAGAATAAAAAGTCTGACTAATCCCCTCCGTAGAAGGCTTCTCCCTAGAAAGCTCTGCCCTCAAGAAGCCTTGTACCCAAAACTCTTTCCCTGCTGTCTTCTCCCACCCTGGCTGAGACAGCTACTCTCCTCTACCTTTCTCTCTCAATAAGTCTATTGAATGAGGTTTGGTCTTCTTTTACCAGAGCAGCTATGGAGCCTGGATGGAGAATGGCTGAGAGAGCCAAACTGTAACACTCTAGCTAGAGTTATCTCATTCCCTGAACAGAGAGTAGCTGTAACAGTTCCTCTGAGGGACAGAGGGACAGAGGAACTAGGGTAGAGAGCAAGACTGTAACAACTTTGCTGGGGAAGCCTTTCCCTGAAGCAGGCTTCTAAGCTGCTAGCTATGCTTACCGTGGCTTGTGGTGTTCATTGGCTCCCGACTGCCTGAATACTTTCCATCCAGCTGTTAACACTCAGTCTTCATTGGATCTTGAATGCCTGAATACTTTTCCATTCGAGCTTCAGCGATTAGTATGCCTGAGTTCCTGACAGCCAGGATCTCTTTCCATCTGGGCTGCACAAACACAGCCAGGGCTACACAGAGAAACCCTATCTTGAAAAATAGCAACAGGGGCTGGAGAGATCCCTCAGTGGTTGAGAGCACTGGCTGTTCTTCCGGAGAACCTGAGTTTGATTCCCAGCATCCACATCGCAGCTAACAACTGTCTGTAATTCCAAGATCTGACACCCTTACACAGTTATACATGCAAGCAAAACACCAATTCACGTAAAAGAAAAGAAAAGAAAAAATAGCAACAATACAAATAAATCGTTTAAAAAAAGTTATACTTTTAGTTATGGAAAATATAGTGTACAGTTTTAATGTCCAAATAGGTTTCCAGTACTATAGACTGAATTCTATAGTTTGTAGATGTATGTGTAGGGGTATATCTCTTGTGTGTGTTTATATGTGAATATGTTTTATTTATTTACTTTTTTTTTGTTTCTGAGAAAGTCTCACCATGTAACTGTTGGCCTGGAACTTGCTTGTAGACCAGGCTGGCCTCACTCAGATCTATTTGTCTGCCTCTCATACTCAACTCATGTTTTATGATTTTTTAATTTTCCTAACATTTAATTTTGAGAAAGGGAGAGGCAGAGAAAGGCAAAGTGCATGGGTGCGTGTGTGAATGCTAGGGCACATGTGTGGAGGTCAGAGGACAACCACAGAGGAGTTGGTCCTGGTGACCAAACTCAGGTCATTATCAGCCTTGGCAGCATATGGACTGAGTCATCACACTAGCTCTTACTGTTTTGGGTGGGGGGTTGACAATCTTGCTATGTAGCCAGGCTGGCCTTGAACTAGTACGTTTGTCCTACTTCAGCCTCCTGAATGTTGGGATTATAGATAGGTGTGAGCCATTTCACTCTGCTTATCAGTTTTTCATTTGTTTTTGCAGTGCTATAATTAAAATGAAGCCTGTGCATTCTAGCGAAGTGCTGTGCCACTGAGCCATCCCTGTAATAGGATGTTTGATTAAGTACTGTGTTTAATCATATGAACTCATAAGCAGCTTGGCTCAAGGTACCAGAATGACAGTATATTAGATAGTTATATACTTGCTTTTATTATATATAGATGGTATTTATCTCATGTCTAATTATCAAGAATAAGTATGGAATCTTAAAAAATCTATATTTTCTAAATAAACCTGGATAGAGTAGCAAATACGATTTTAATGGATAAACAGTTATGTGGTAGTATTTTTATGTGAACATATAATTTGTGTGCTTTCCAGTCAGCTGCAAGGCTCCGTGACATGATAAAGAAGAGGCAGCCCGCTGAATCAAAGAGGTAAAAGATGTGTTTAATGTTGGCTAGACTGCTATATTTGGCTGATGATTTGAGACATTGACTTGTAGTCCAGGCTGGCTTTAAGTTCTTTATCTTCCTGCCTCCACCTCTCAAGTGCTGGAATTATAGCTTATGCCTAGTTTGTGGATATTATTGTTAACAAAGATTGGTGATTTATTCTGGAGTCACTGGAGTCTGAAGGTTCTGGCACTTAGTGTTGTAGAGGCAGTCATGTCAAGTCGTAGTATGGTGGTTGTATAAATTAAACAAACCTTGGGCTAGAGTAATGGCTCAGTGGTTAAACAGCACTTGCAGGGGACCTGGCTTTGTTCCCGGCACCCACATGGCAGCTGATAACTGTCACTTAGTTCCCAAAGGATTGAATTTCCTCTTCTGGCCTCTGGGGACTCTTGCACACACTTGGTGGCATATAAATGAACTCTTGTGGCACTCACTCACACATACACATATATATCTTGGCTGTATTGGAACTTGCCCCAGGCTAGCTTTAAACTCTGAGATCTGTCTGCCCCTTCTCCCAAGTGCTGGGATCAACAGACTGCACCATTATTGCACAAAGTCTATTTGGTATGTAAGGAAAACCCAGAGTGAGGAAACGCTGGAATATCAGAGAGACAGAGAAACAAACCCTAGGCACTTCTCACCAACTTCTCAGGCCTGTCCCCATTCAACTCTCTCCTCTCTTCAGCCCACATTCCTCAAAAGAGTATAGGAAAGCTGAAAACCCACTGCCCAGCCACCTTAACTTCCTCTTTCCACATCCCTAAAGTTAGGATTAAAGATGTGGGCCACCACTCCCTGACTTTCAAGGCTTAGCTCTGTGGCTGATCCTGATCTTCCAGACTAATTTTATTAAATATATATCACCACACACCATCATTCCTGACCCATAAACAAAATCCTTTTTAAAATTTGGCCTGGAGAGATGGTTCAGAGTTTAAGAGCACTGGTTATTCTTCCAGAGGTCCTGAGTTCAATTCCCAGCAACCAGATGGTGGTTAACAACCATCTATGATGACATCTGTACCCTCTTCTGTATACTGTATACATAAAAAAAAAGTAAATAAATCTTAAAAATTAACAAATTTGACTGTATTTTCAGTTCTGGGGATCAAACTTAGACTTAGAGCCTGCCAGGCTGGTGCTGTACCCTCCAGGCTCCTGGGTCCAGACTTTTGATTCAACCACTTGTAGCTGTATCACTGTTTGTGTATGTTTTCCTCCATCTATAAGGATGATATTATATGAACCAAGCAATTAATTTGTTGTGTGTTCGTTTATTTAGAGACAAGGTTTCTCTATGTAGCCTTGACTGTCCTGGAGTTCACTCTGTAGACCAGGCTGGCCTCAAACTCACAGAGATCCTCCTGCCTCTGCCTACTGAGTGCTGGGATTAAAGACATGTAACACCATGTCTGGCTTTTTTTTTTAAGATGCTAGAAATAGATCTCAGGGTCATGAGCACCTTATCTCTTAGTCTTAGCACCAACCAGTTTTAAATTTTTAGAATTATTTATTATTATTATTTTCAAGACAAAGTCTCTTTGCATAGCCCTGACTTCTGGAATTCCCTCTGTATTCAAAGACTGGCCTCAAACTCAGAGATTTGCCTGCTTATGCCTCCCAAGTACTGTTAAAGGTATGCACCACCAACATCCCCTTTCCCCCATTTTTTTTTTTTTTTTTTGAGTTTCACACTGAAGCTTAAGTTGACATGAAATACACCATGTAACACAGGCCGCCTTGAACTTAGGAACCAGAGATACTTCCACCCCTGCCACTGCCTCACCCAGTATTTTGATGCTTATAATATGCCATTTTATATTTGTCTGGGATTTTTTTTTCTTTTAAAATTTTATTACCTTTTATTTTGTGTGTATGGGTGTGGGTGTGTGCATCTCTAGCATGAGTGTGACAGTTGGAGGACAATTTGTGGGAATTGACTTTCCTTCCATCATGTGGGTCCCAGCCTTGGCTGCAGGCCCTTTTCCCACTGAACCATCTTGCTGGCCCTGATATATAATCCCCTCATCGTGTGCATGTTTGAGTGTGTGAGTCTGTGTGTGTGTGTGTGTGTGTGTGTGTGTGTGTGTGTGCATGTGTGCGCGCGTGTGCACAATAACTTTCTGGCCCAAGGTCCAGACTTGCTGCTTAGTATCAAATAATGATGCCTTTATTAATTATAAACTGTTTGGCCTATGGCTCAGGCTTATTGCTCGCTAGCTCTCCCATCTTTTATTTATATTTTTTCTTTAAGATTTATTTATTACGTATTCAGTGTTCTGCCTGCAGTCCAGAAAAGGGCATCAGATCTCAGTCTAGATGGTTGTGAGCCACCATGTGGGTGCTGGGAATTGAACTCAGGTCCTCTGGGAAGAGCAGCCAGTGCCTTAACCTCTAAGCCATCTCTCCAGCTCCCTAGCTCTTGCATCTTTTTTTTTTTAACTTGACATTGTGTTTCTTCTGTACTTACTTCTTCTTATTTCTTTTTCTTTTTATAGAATAAAGTCTCATTTTTTATCCATGTATCCCCTTGTTACAACTCCCTTTCCCCTCCTGACCCCTCCCCAGAAAGGGCAGGAGCTCCCAAGGTGGATTATTAGCTCAGCATCCACTCCAGGCAAGTCCGATTTCCTCACCCTAATATCAAGACTGGGTTAGGTGTTCCTCTGGAGGGAATGGGCTCCAAGGTGCTAGCTCTTACATCTTAACCCATTTCTACTATCTATTTTTTGTGCATGTGACTTGTGGCTTACCTGTACTTTTACATCTTACTCTCTCAAGAGACAGCTTGAAGCATCTCCCCATGTCACTCCCCTCCTCTTTGATCTATGCTTGGAATTCCTGCCTGCCTCTAAGCTGCTCTGCCACAGGCCAAAACAGCTCCTTTATTATCCAATGGTAATTCACAGCATACAGAAAGACATCTCACATCATGTATGTTTTGCGTTGTCTGCTATGTGTATATGTGGTACATGCATGTGAGTTTATGGGTATGAATGTTTTTGGGTGCATGCATGCAGAGGACATTGGGAATTTTCCTCTTATTGTGTACCTTATTGACATGAGACAATATCTCACTGAACTGGAAACTTTTTTGGGCTAAGCTGGCCATCTAGCTTTTGTTTCTACCTTTTAGTTCTGGCTTTATAGGCATGTGCATCCACATCTAACTTTTTATGTGGTATGGGCATTCAGACTCATATTCTCATGTTGGCAGAGCAAGTGACCACTCATTGAGCCATCTCCTAGTCCTGGTTGTTTTTGAAGATGGAGTTCCCACCGTGTAGCCTAAGTTAGCCTGAATCTTACTGTGCGGTTCATACTGGCCTCAAACTTGTGGTTTTCCTGCCTCAGAGCTGGAATGACAGCACTTTCTGCCTTGGTTTATTCTCCTGTTAGTGTCCAGATTCTCATTAAGAGTGCCAGAGCAGAAGAGATGGCTCGGGTTCAGAGCACTGGCTGCTCTTCCAGAGACCCCAGTAAAATTCCCAGCAACCACACCGTGACTCATGAGATCTGGTGCCCTCTTCTGGCCTGCAGGGACACATGCAGGCAGAACACTATATACATAATAAATAAAGTTAAAAAGGGGGGTGGTTGCTCCTCTGAGCACATTTGTTGCCAGACATGTTTCTTGTTGGGGGTGGAACCAGGGGTCCCCCACATAATCAGCGAGTGCTTTCTACCTCTGTGCTGCACTCAGGCCTTGTTCTTAGCTGAGGGTCCCTAGATGGGAGGAGGGTCTCAGAAGCAGACTCATGCAGATTATATGAGCATGTAAATTATTACATATGCTTAGTGATTTTTGTTTATGTTTCAGGTTTCTCTGCATAGCTCTAGCTGTCCTGAAACTTGCTCTGTAGATCTTGCAGGCCTTGAACTCAGAAATCCTCTTGCCTCTTCCTCCCGAGTGCTGAGATTAAAGACATACACCTCCACTTAAGGCTGTGGTTTTTTGTTTTGTTTTTAATATTGCTGTGAACTTCATGTATTCTAGGCAAGTGCTCTACCACTGAGCTGCACTACTAACGATATATGTTAGTTTTTGGAAGTAATTTAAGAGGCGTCTCTTTTTCTCAGCTTCCCCCCTCCCATTCCCTTTTCCTTTTTTTGTTTGGTTTGACACACCTTTGTGTGTATATACGTAGATACCTGTATGTGTTTATGTATTTGCAAATGTGTGTGAAGGCCAGGGGCCATAGGTGTTCTCTCAGAGATAGAAGTCTGGATCATATTTTATTTTGTAGTTGCATATTATTTTATTAGATACTTTTTTAATTAATATTTTTAGATTTAATCATTTCATTTTATGTGTATGAATGTTTAGCCTGTATGAATGTCTAAGCATCACATGTATGCTTGGTGCCTGAGTAGATCAGGAGAGGGTTTTTGTCTCTTGAGACTGGAATTAAGGATGATTGTAAGCTATCTATCATGTGTGCTGAGAATCAAACCCAGGTCCTCTGCAAGAAAAAGTGCTCTTTGACCACCGAGCTGTCTCTCTCACTCCAGTTATTATTCTCCCCCCCCCCCCCCAGAGAGGGTCTGAGAGTATATCTGAGGGTGTTGTAGAACTCGCTGTGTAGCCCAGGCTGTTGGGCTGGTAGGAATCCTCCTGTCTCTGTCTCTCAGTTGCTGGGGTTACGTGTGAGCCAGTATCCCTGGCATTATTCTATTAGCCATGTGTTGACTTTAGCCAGCCTGTGCAGATTTGTCTGTGGGATCTTGGATCTGAGAACCTGGAAGAATGGGGTAGACTACAGTCTGATGCTGTAGACAACATTACTTGAGTTTCAGTGTACTTGTATGCACGAATGAGACAGAAAGCAATGATCTGAGGAAGGTTGCTTGAGTTCAGGAATCATGTAAATAAATGTCAGTAAGCACATACTGAATATTTACAACAACTCTTTCCCAAAACTTTCTCAGGACAGAGCAATTGAAACACAGTTACCTGGCCCGTACTGTAAGTTATATCTGGAAAAGAGAGAAAACAAGGCAGAATTCAGGGTAGACTGAATCTCTAGATTCAGGGTACACTAACCAGATTGGGTTCTATAGCTGGGTCCTATAAGACATCCAACAAGAATAAACATGAAGGTAAATGTTAAATGTTTGTCACAAGAGGCAAGAAATCATATCTATGAACAATCCAGGGGAAAATGCACACGAGGTAAAAGGCCTGGAGCCTCTCAGTTTTCCAGGGCATTGTTCTGACAGATATGTAGGACATACTTTGTTTGCTGCCTCTCACTTCATCATGTTAAGTGTTTAGATTACTTTGAGACTGTTAACATCAGTGTGGCCAAGAGATAGGGCACTTGATGTTCTTGCACAGTACTTTGGTGTGATTCCCTGTAATCACATTGGGAGGCACACCACTGTCTGTAACTCCAGGTCCAGGATATTTCTTTCTGAGCTGTGGGTACTGTATGCATGTGGCTCACAAACAAATAAGCACCCCTCATCCTCCACATAACAACAATAACAAAAAGGCCAGTGCAGCTATGTGTATTTACCTATACAGTGTGTATATGCCTGTAGTACACATTCCTAGGTGTTCATTTTTAAACTTACTGAATAAGGACTTGAGAGATGGCTCAGTGGGAAGAGCACACACTGCTCCTCTAGGAGGCCTGGGTTTGGTTCCCAGCATTCTCAGCAGTGACTCATTAACACCTGTAACTCTGATTCTAGGTGATTGACTGTGTGCACAAGGCACACACAAGGTGCACATCATCTCACACAGGCACACATACTCATAAAAGTAAATTTAAAATTTTTTTTAACAAGTTAACTAAATACATTTTACAGTTCAGTGAGTAAAACATGAGTATTTCCTGTACTCCTTTAGAAAGATGCCTAAGAAGAAAGAAAATGAGATTGGATGTCGAAGGTCCATGCGATTGTTGAAAGTAGACCCCTTGGAAATTTCACTGCCAGAAGCTCCAATACAGCCAATATTAGAAGAAGAAAATGTAAGAACAAGTACAAAAGGAGTACACTTAGTTTAATCAAATATTGAAAAATTTAAAGTATTTGAAGTTAGACTGATGTTTTTTTAAATTTCATTTCATTTTTATTAATACTTGGATATTGTATGACTCAATAAGACTTCAGAGTTGAGTTGTTGACAGTGACTAATCTGTATTTCTGCAGGAAATTTTAGAGTTGTGGGTAAATTTGTTGCTCTTTGTGACCTTCAGTTCCCACATATAAAAGAATGGTGTGCATCACATGTGTAATTCCACCGTAACTGCTTGGTGTCATACTTGCTAGGCAAGCATTCTGCCAAATGAGATACATCTTGGGCTTTGGCATGGATTTTTTTTTTTAAACTTTATTTATTTATTATTTATTTATTTGCCTTGGTGTTTGCCTGGAACTGGAACTACAGACAGTTGTTAGCTGCCATGTGGGTGCTGGGAATCGAACCCGGGTCCTCTGGAAGAGCAGACGGTGCTCTTAACCGCTGAGCCATCTGTCCAGCCCCTGGCATGGATTTTGAAAGACCTTTTTTCTAGGATATTATGCAACTGAGGCTGGCCTGAAACTCATGGTCTCCCTGCTTTACACTCTTTAGTGCTGGAATTACAGGTGGGTACCACAATGCACTGTTGGAGTAGCCAACCATTTTTAAATGCTTGTGATGTACCACTATTGTTGATGTTGAAAAGATAGACGTGAAAATGAGGAAAACAACCCTTGACCTTTCTCAGTTTATATTCTAGAGCACAAAACCTTTTGCCTTTTCTTTTTGATAGCCTTTGTTACCTCCTGGACCCTTAGAAATGAGTCCAGAAAACAAGGATGGCAGCAATGAGCTGTTCAGAGCATCTTTGAAGACATGGGCAGAGATGAGCAAGGTATCACTTGGGAGGCTTTCAACTTTTAGAATCATCGCCTAAGGAGATTTCTGTGTGTCTGTATGAACTTAGACTTTGGTCTTTTTCAATGTTGCAGATAAGTAAGGAGAGGATCAAGGAGGGGCTGTCTAGCCTTAAAAGGTAAGTTAAAATTCCTTGCCTTTGTTTAACTTTTGACCTTTTCTTATACTTTTTGAGATACTTGCAGTATAAAAATATATGGAGAGTCTAGAGAGCTGGCTAAGCAGTTAAGAGCATTTGATTTCCAGAGGTCCTGAGTTCAGTTTTCACAACCACATGAAGGCTCACAGCTCTCTGCAATGGGATCTGGTGCCCTCTTCTGGTGTGCATGAAGACAGAACACTCATATAAAATACATGAATAAATATTGTATAGGACTTAAAAAAAAAAAACCTATAGTGTGTACTATTATAGGAAGTAGTGGGAAAATCATCCATCCTACTATTTTTATGCTAGCAACTGTTTGCTTTCTTCTTTCATAGTGTTAGGTGTTAAACTAAAGCTTTGAATCTGCTGGACAAATGCTCTACTACTGAGCTATGTCTCTAGCCCTATTTTTTATACATTTATTTATTGACTTTTTGAAACAGGATTCCATTGCATATTCTAGATATCTTGAACTTACAGAGGTCTACCTGCCTTTGCCTCCTGAGTGCTGGAATTAAAGGCATGTACCATCACAACTGACTATATATTTTGATATACTTATTTTATGTGTATGGATGTTTTGCCTACATGTACATGAGGGTACTGCATGTGTCTGGGAGTCTACAGAGGCCACAAGAGGACACTGAATCGCTTGGAATTGATTGTAAGCCACCATGTGAGTGCTAGGAACTGAACCTGGGTCCTCTAGAATAGTAGCAAATGTTCTTAACTCTTGAGTCATCTGTCTAGCTCCCTGCTTTATACATACATAAAGACAGACTGACTGACTGACTCCCTGCTTTATACAGAGACAGGTTTCTTTGTAACAGTCTCGGCTGTCTTGGAACTTGACTTATAGACCAGGCTGGCCTCAAACCCACTGAGATCTGCCTGCCTCTGCCTTAAGAGTGTTGAGATTAGGCCTGGAGCAATGGTTCAGCAGTGAAGAGCACTGACTGTTCTTCCGGAGGACCTGAGATAGATTCGTCCCAAACACATGGCAGCTAGCAACTGTCTTTAATTCCAAGATCTGACACCCTTACACAGTTATACATGCAGGCAAAACAGCAATTCACATAAAATAAAAATAAAATATTTTAAAAAGGTATCGGGATTAAAGGGGTGTATCATCGTACTTTGCCTTTTCACTCTTGCACAATTCAGTCTTCTCTGCCCAGGGAATAGTGCCAACCACATTGGGTGGATCTTCTTACCTCATCAATATAATATCATTCTTTATAGACATGCTGCCAGGCCAGCTGGATCTTAGTATTCACAAATGATTCTAAATTGTGCCAAATTGAAAATTAACATTAAAGTTTGCATGTAGTTAGGCGTTGACTTTGCAGTCAGTCCTCATTTTTAAGTTGCTAAGTTTACAGTCCTTCAGTAGGAGGCCTGGCCTAATACAGGGTGGAAACTTTATGAAGCCAGAGACTTTAATTTCAACCCTAACATTGCTTGACATATAGTATATATTCAGTGTTGAATAAATGAATTCACATCTTACTATGTTCTAATATATAGACAGTTTTCCATTGTGCCTTTTTTCTTGGGTATTCGCACATTTATTAGAACATACTTCTCCCATCCATTTGGTATTTGGAGTTAGTTTCTGTTTAGGTATGTGTGTATATGTAAGTGCATATATGTAGACTCTTCCTAAGTTTCCAGACATAGGACTATTGAGTCAAACACTGGGGACATCCTTATGGTTTTTTTGTTGTTTTTTGTTTTTTGTTTTTAGCTTTAAGCTTTTATTGAATTTCAGCTTCAGAATTTAACAATGCTTTAGTGTTACTATGATTTTTCTACAGGTAACTTTTAAGAACTCACACTCTAAATTTCTGTGACATACCAATTTTATATATATTAAAATCTTGGCTATTTCTCCAATTATTTTTTTCTCAATGTCAAGAGTTAAAGCTCAAATACTGAAAATTTAGAATATTAGTATTGTGGCCATCATAATATAGAGAAGAAAAAAATTATATACTTCTAAACTGCGTAAAATTTTTCTTAGCATTTCCTATAGTGATAGATTATGAATTTTAACTATAGAAATTTCAAAATGTTGAAACATCTGAAGTTTAAAATGTTATGTACTCTTGAATTGTTTTTTAAAGATCTTTTCATCTAAAACTCTATGAACTTAGAGTATGTGCTGCTAGCAGTCTGCACAGAGAGCACCTTCCCTCCTGGCTGCCTCTGCTAAGCCATACCCCAGTCCAGTCGTGGTGTGTTTTAATTGTAGTCTCCTAAGTTTTGATATCATCATTAAAATTACCAAAAGTAATCTTATAATTGGAAAAATAATAACCTTGATGTATTTGGTTTTCCTTTTGTCATCAGGAAGTTGAGTATTTGCCAGAATGTACTAGTCGTACTTTTTATTTTTTGACTTTTTTACTTATCTGGACTACTGAGATTGTTTTTATTTTTAACTTAACTAATTTTTGTAGCTACAAAGCCAATTTAAGTGGTATGGTCATCAATGAAGCAACTGTTCGCAAAGTGACCAGAGGTGCCATCTCCTCGATGGCACTCCATCCTTCCCAAGTGAGAACCTTGGTAGCAGCTGGGGCCAAATCTGGGCAAATTGGACTCTGGGATTTGGTAAGTTGGTGCTACCTTTTGGGAGATTACCTAACCTCTGCCTGAAGAAAATGTCTTAAAAAGAATAGCCTGGAACATTTATTTATAAATGTTGCTTGAGATTTGTAGTTTTGTGCTTTATGATTCCAAGTTTTAGAAATCTGGCAGAATTTAAATTTGTTTTATAGAACTTTATCATTTTTAGCTTGAATATCTTTAGCCATCTGTACATAAATTATCCGGCAGGAGACATTAAATGGATATGTAAAAAAATTGCATATGAAAATTCTAAGTTTTTAAACTATGTTCAAAATAGGGTCTGCTATGATTTGAATGTTATGTCTTTCTCCATATTCATGTTGTATTTTTTTTAAAGGTTTCTTTGTTGTTAATTTTTTTGGAGCCAATTATGTAGGCCAGGCAGGTCTCTAAATCACAGAGCTCTGCCTGCCTTTGCTTTCACCTACGATTTTTTTTTTAACATTTATTTATTTATTTATTTTAATTTAATTTATGTAGGAGTTTCCCCCCACCCCTCATGTATGCCTGTTTACTACATTACCTGTCTGATGCCTAGAGAAGCCTGAAAAGGGTATTGGATCCTCTGGGACTAAAGTTACAGACTGTTGTGACTTTTTTCTTTTTAATCTCAATTCTGGTCTATAAATAGGAAGTGATTCCTAGCAATTTTTGGGAATCATTAAGAGCTGCAATCTATTTCTTCTGGTTTGTACCTTTTAGGATCTGATTTTTTTGTTGATCTATTTTGTATCCTAAATAGTTAATGGAATCTCCTCTTTGTATTTTTTCAGGAGCAATTTGTAATCCCCAAGCAAGTAATTTTCTTTTCACTTCTTCAAGCATTCTTTCAAATTTATCTATATTAGAATCAGCCAACAAGATAATGTTCATGTAATGGTAGATGATAGATTTTGGGAATTGCTTATGTCTCACTTACAAACTGGCACAGAATGGGGCTATTTAACATTCCCTGTGGGAGAACCCTGTTGTAATAGGTTCTGGTCTGGACTATCCCAGCACCGACCAGAGGTTATTATTTAAAATATAACATATAATTCCACTACAGAACCCTCTATGACTTGGCTTGGTTCTGTGATTGACTGATACTCCAGATTAATTTTATCAAATATATATCCCCATAGGTTTTTGTTTGTTTTTTGAGGTGAGGTCTTGCTGTGTTGCATGGACTAGCCTTAAACCCCACCCCACCCCTACTCAGTTCCCCATTCAAGTGATCTCCTGTCTTAACTTCCTGAGTAGCTGTGATCATAGGTGTGTGCCGTATCAACTTGCGGAAGCAGAGTTTTTGTTGCCTCTTCTAAGAAGAAACTAGTTTGATAGTTCTCAAAGCTGGGCATGTGAAATTAATGTGATTGGGTATTCTGAAGCTGAATATCAGGAAACCAAGTAAAGTTCTGAGATGCATGCCTGGTGAAAGGAGAGAATGAACTGAGTCCTGCAAGGTGTCCTGTGCCGTACACATGTGCCTCATGGCCTCTATATGGGCATATTGCACACACATACATGCTTTTACAAGGTTACTGATTCAGTATAGTTAGTCTAAGCAAAGACTCAATATAGTTTCTATGTACATACTTACTGATACAAAGACATAGCAACCATCACTCCTTTTCACTAGCTTTGTCTTTTTCCTCACCATCAACTTTCTTCCAGACGCAGCAAAATGAAGATGAGATCTATATGTTTTATCCCCACAGTCAGCCTGTTAGCTGTCTTTACTTCTCACCCTCCAATCCAGCCCACTTACTGTCCCTGAGCTATGATGGCACATTGCGATGTGGGGATTTTTCCAGTGCTATTTTTGAAGAGGTAACTGTTAATGTGTTTGCAGCCTGATATCAGATGTTATTCTGTATTATTTATTGAATGGTACGCTTGAGTCCTGTATCAGTCACATTGAGAGAAGTTTGTGGTACAGCTTAGGGACTAAGTTCAAGCTTCAGCTGGTCTATTATGACTTGTGTGAATGTCTTAAGTTACTCAGTGCGTGGGCCTTCGTTCCCTTAGCTATTAAATGGGATAGTCTTATAGAGTTGTCATGAAAATTAAATTGAATTAGTGTGAATGAATTAACTATATATGTTTTGGTTTTTTTGGGTAAAGTCTCACTGAGATGCCCAGGTTGGCTTTGAACTGATTGATGATCCTCCTGCCTCTGCCTCCAGGATCTGGGACTAAAAGTGTGTGCACACACCACCAATTCTTGTTATATAATTGTTTTATTTGTGAAAAAAAAAAAGCCTTTGAATAAAAGTACTGTACTGTTTCTGGGCTTGAGCCTTGTGCATATCCATTTTGGAAAAAATATTAGAATATATTTAGTCTATGGACAACCTTTGCTCTATTTTACAACACATAAACTCATAAAATAAAAATAAAATAGGATTTTCTGTAGTCTTCCAGCTAAGATTTAACTCTGTGTGTGTGTGTGGCACGCGGGTGTATGCACTAGTGATTAAATCTAGCGCTAAGGAACATGCTAGGTAAGAGTTCTACTGCTGAGCTAAACCCCATTTTCCTGAAGCTCCTACATAGCCTAGAATAACCTTGAGCTTCTGATCCTCTTGCTTCTATCTTCCAAATGCTGTAGTTGTGTAGGTAAGCACGATGCCTGGCTTGTGCAGTCCTTAAGATCACACCCAGGAATTTATGCATCCTGGTAAATGACTGCAGACTGAGCTACATTTCCACCTCTGCCCTCCTCCCAGCACACTTCTGACGGAGGTGGGAAGAAGATTAGCTCAGTTGTTTTGACCTGGCAAAGTCAGAATGGACATCAGGTATTAGTGATATTGTGTTCTCTAGCAAGAAACAGATACCAGAAAGGTTTCATTTTAATCATCTCTTGGTGAGGCCTTTCAGATGAAATATATATGCCTGTTTGGGACTACCTGAAGTCTGGAGGTTTAGCTCAGTGATAGAGTGCATGCCTAACATACACATAACCATGCTTGATTTCCAACATGGCAGAAAAGGGAAAATAAAAACTGGTTGGAGGAATCTGGGCTTGGAGACTTTTTGTTTTGTTTTTGAGACAGGATCTTTTTATATAAGATATAAAAAGTCCTGGCTGTCCTCCAGGAGCTTACTTTGTAGACTGGCAGCATGGCCTTGAACTCAGAGATAACCGCCTGTCTCTGCCTCCCTGAATTCTGGGATTAAAGCCTAGTTAAAAGCATTTTAAAGTTAGGGCTGGGGGAAATAGTTCATGTTAAAGTGTTTGCTGTACAACTATGAAGACCTGAGTTCAATCCCCAGAACCCACACAAACTACTGTGCATGGGCCAGAGAGACAGCTCAGTGGTTAAGAGCCCTTGCTGCTCTTCCAGAGGACCCAGGTTCAGTTCCCAGCACCTACATGGATGCTTAAAGCCACCTGTACCTCCAGTTCTAGGAGATCTGATGCTCTCTTCTGATAAGGTTGGGCACAGATACATGCAAGCAAAACTCCCACATACATAGAATAATAAACTCCTTTTTCTTTTATTCTATCTATTTACTTATTTTGAGATAAAATAGTTTTTTTTTTTTTTTAAATATTTACCTATTTATCATGTATACAGCACACAGAAGAGTGTATCAGATGTCACCATAGATGGTTGTGAGCCACCATGTGGTTGCTGGGAATTGAACTCAGGACCTCTGGAAGAACAGTCAGTGCTCTCAACCTCTGAGCCACCCCTCCAGCCCAAAATAGATAGTTTTTTAAAACCAAAACCAAACCCCTCTGTTCATGATGTCATGCACTTACAGTCTCAGTTCTAGAGAGAAAGAGGCAGGCACATAGATCCCTGGGCCTCGTGTCTAGCCAGCCCAGTCTTCTTGATGAGCTCCAGGCAAATGAGAGACTGTGTTAGGAATGACTTCTGTGTCCAAATGCACATGCACATAGTGTACAGAAACACACCAGTTTAAAAAAGGATGCTAAAACATTTATTCTAATAACTACGGTAGTATGGAATGACTGCTGTTTCCAATTTTTTTTTTTTCCCATTGAATTCCTACATTATCTTTTTTACATACTGGGGAAGCTTTTCTCTTTGTTGATTTTTTTTTCTTTTAATGAAAGAATGAGAAAATGAATATAGTTTGAATTTGTTTCTTTGAGATAGAGCCTTGCCATGTAAGATAGGTTGGCCTGAGCTTGTGACTTTCTTGTCTCAGCCTTCAGGGGTTAGGATGGTGGCTCATACTTCTAGGCCCAGTGTGCTATCACACATGACTGCAACAAACAACTTATCCTTTAGTCAAATCAGAATTAAAACAAAAATTTTTTTTTTCCTTCTTTTTTGGTGTTACTCTGGCTGTCCTGGGTTACTCTGTAAACCATGCTGGCTAAACTCACAGAGATCCATCTGCTTCTGCCTTCCAAGTGAAATGTAGGCTACCATGTCAGATTTTAAAAATAAATATTTTGATCTGTGCTAGGGTTATAGCTCAAGCCTTGGGTTCAGTCCTCAACAGCACACAAACTGGTATAGCGGAATATGATTGTATTAGCACCTGGAAGGATTAGAAGAAATCCAAAGTCCTCTTTAGCTATATATCTTGAGTTTGGATCCAGCCTGGGCTACTGAAGGACCATGCTAGAAAAAACAAACAAAAGAAATTAAACTCTTTATTCTTCTATCAGCAATAGTTATAATTAAACATCCAGTCATATAGTGTAGACCTCACTTGGATGCAAAACTATTTCTGTTAAGATATAATTTTAGGCTGATCTGTGGTGGTGCAGGCCCTTAATCCCAGCACTAGGGAGGCAGAGACAGCAGGATCTCTCTATGAGTTCAGGGTCAGCCTGGTTTATAGAGCAAGTTCCAGGACAGCAGGGCTACAAAGAGAAACCTTGCTAAAAGAAAGAAAGAAAAAGAAGAAAAGAAAAGATAATTTTAGTTAGCTAGAATTCAGAGCCAGTTCTCTTTTTGCTAAGTTTCACAGAGTAGATTTGGAACTGGGAGTTTTCAGATTTGGGATGTAATCAGTGGATTAATGAGCCTCCATGTTTTCATGTTGCTTTGTATTTCCTGTGTGGAGACAGAAGGGTGAACGACATTATTTGGTAGTGTTCTCTTACTCCTTTACTAGGGATTCAAGCATTGGTTTTCTCTAAAAGAATGTTTTTATGTAACCCCAGCACTTGGGAAGAGAATGGCAGGAGGAACATTAGTTAAATGGCCAGCCTGGGCTACATGTAGAGGTGTGAAGACAATTCCTGGGAGTCAGTCCTTGCTGTCCCACTTTTGAGGGAGAGTCTCGCCGTGTGCTATGATGCTGGCCCTCCAAGATGTGTGCCAGACCACAGCCTTTTCTCCCCTCCTGCCATTGTAGGGTGCTGGAAGTGTGGATGTGTAGCACCTCACTCATCTTTCTGGGGGTCTCAGGGATGGGAGTCAGATTGTTAGCTTCTGTGTTTAGCATCCTGACCCACTGAGCCGTGGGGCTCTAACCAGATTGTTGCTCCCCTAGGTGTACAGAAATGAGGGCAGCAGCCCCTCCTCCTTCACCTTCTTGGAAGAAGAGGCTTCCACGCTGTTGGTAGGACACTGGGACGGACATTTGTCACTGGTAGATAGACGGACACCTGGAACTTCCTATGAGAAATTTTTTAATTCATCGTTGGAAAAAATAAGAACTATTCATGTCCACCCAGTATCCAGGCAGTATTTTATCACTGCAGGATTGAGGTACGTTTGTTTTCTTCTGTCTTTTTGAGACAAGGTCTGGTCCCACTTGCTATTCCAGGGTGGCTTAGATTATAGATGTAAGTTACCATACCAGGCTTGAGTTATGCTCTTGAGACAGTGTTAGGATTTAATCTTTTTTTTTTTTTTTCAATCTCACTTCCTAGTCCTGGCTGGTTTGGAACTTGGGGGTTCCACACGCCTCTGCCTTCTAAATCCCGGGATTGAAAGCATGTGCTGCCACCATCCTTGATACACATTTGACTAGTGTGCTATACAGAGGCCAATTTCTCTTCACGCTGACAGAAGCATTACAAGTGTAATTGCTTTTGAATAGGAAGACTTGATTTAATAAATAAACTGTTAAAAAAGCACACATGTCTCTTTGGCATTGCATATATTTGCTTCTACTTTTCTGAGAAGAAAACTTAAAATTGTAATGAACAGAAAGTTTGTTTGTGACCTTTAACTTAGCTCATGTTATTTTGTTTTTGAGATGGATTTTGATTGCTAACTCCGACTGTCCTAGAACTCACTCTGTAGACCATACTGGCCTTGAACTCAGTGATCCACCTGCCTCTGCCTCCTGAATCCGAGGATAAAGGCATGCGCTACCACCACCTAGCACTTGGAAATATTGAAAACCTAGTAGAAACTAATCTCTGTGCCTGACTGAGGTAACATGGATCTTCTGTATCTTGGAATTTTTATAATATTTATTTTTCTATGCCAGTCACTGTTTATCAAGTTACAGATTAGAGGGTTTTGTCTGAAGTATCCTTACTATAGTGGGTATCTGAGTATGTAACTCTGTAGGCTTACTGCATGGGCTGTACTGATAATTTCTCTTCCTGCCCCAGGGACGTTCATATTTATGATGCCAGATGCCTAAATTCCAAGAGAAGCCAGCCTTTGATCTCTTTGACCAAACACTCGAAGAGCATTGCCTCTGCGTATTTTTCACCTGTTACTGGTAACAGAGTGGTGACTACTTGTGCTGACTGTAAGCTGAGGTAAACTAAGAAGACAGAACCATGCCTTTAGGGAAATCTGTTTAGAGACTGCAGCTATATTGTTGGGAAACTAGAAGCTATAGAAGTTGCTATAGAGTCACGAGTGTTACTGTATTATAGTCCCTCTCTCCCTCCCTGTCTCGTCTCTCTTTCCTTTTCTGTGTTTTTTCTCTCTCCCAGCCCTACCCCTCTCTGTCCCACCCCTTCCCCTTCCTCTCCCAGGTCTCACTGTGTATTCCAGGCTGACTTGAACATGCCATCCTCCTGCTTTGGCCTCCTGAGGACTGGGGTTACAGATGTGTTCCACCATGTCTTTTAGGAGAAGCTCACTCTCTGGGGAAAGTGGGATCTACTTTAAAAGTGTGTTACATGGAAATTACAGAGCCCCAGACTTCAGGCATATAGAAAACAGCAAAATATGATGCTTCTGCACAAGTGTGGCCTAGGGTTTTAGCTTTGGTACCTTTCTATAGTTACTTCCCGCCACGCTGATTTAAATCAGTTGAACTTAGAAGCAGAAAAAATGTCAAGTTAAAGGAATATGAAGTACTCCTAGTTTCTTGGCAGATTGCCACAGACAGATTCCCTGAGCACAGATGGGCAACATAGTGAGACCCCCATCTCTAGAAAAGAGATATGAGGACAGGTAATGCAGCTATAGGGAAAATGATTCTGTTCTCTTTGAGAATACTTGATTTCAAATTTGCAAGCTCTTTAAGAGTTGGAATTCATCCTTCAGCAAGTATCTATTGAATGTATCCCATGGGTCAGGCTCCCCCAAAACACATGATCTGCAGGTGTTCTTAGTGTCCAGCAAAGTTTATGAGCATTATTTTTTTTAATATTTACTTATTTATTATGTATACAGTAACCGAAGAAGGCACTAGATCTCATTATAGATGGTTGTGAGCCACCATGTGGTTCCTGGGAATTGAACTCAGGTCCTCTGGAAGAACTTAGAGCAATCAATGCTCTTAACCTCTGACCCATCTCTCCAGCCCAAGCATTATTATGTCCCCATTTTACACTCCTACTTTCCTTTGTCTGGATACTTTCTTCATCCATTTTATTCATTTACACTTTAGGGTTTGCTCACTACTAGTAAAGAAGCTTTAGTAAGGCCATGAGATTGCCCTAGGTCATCTGGGCCCAGAAGGGGAGGTGTGATGCTGAGGCTGGCTTTCTTCCACCATGGTACTCACTAGAGGATTCTGGATCCCTCCACTTTTTTACTGGCCAGTCAGCCTCTTCAGCAATTTGGAAATGGACACATCAGGTTGTCAACTAAACAGTCAGAAGATTGCTTTTTTTTTTAAATTTATTTATTTTTATTTTATATGCATTGGTATTTTATCTGCATGTATGTCCTTGCGAGGGTGTCTGGTTCTCTAGAACTGAAGTTGTGAGCTGCCATCTGGGTGCTTGAACTCAGGTCCTTTGGAAGAGCAGTTAGTGCTCCTCTGAACCATTCCTCCAGCCTCAGAAGATTGCTTTTTATACATGCAGGCACTCTTACAGTATTTGTGAGTTTTCATTCTACAGCCTTTATGTATATGTGAATCTGAGTGAAGTTTTAGATGCCAGATTGTTACTTTATAATTTACATGCCAAGCTGGTGTGGTGGTGCCTATCTGTAATTCCAGCACTCAGAAGATGAAATAGGAAGATGATGACAATTCTTGAGATACCATCATAAAGAAAATTTATCTTTTTAGAGTAATACTGTTTAAGTGTGCCTAGACTAAGTTTATAGGATGGATTGAATTTTATACTAGTCCATGTCCTTATTGTTAAAGATGGCATCTGAGGTCAGAGTCTGATCCCACATCAAGTAACAGTTATATTCCCCACTGTGAACCAACACATATCTTAAAGACATTGTTAATATTTCAGAAGAACTGGAGAATCTAAGTAACATGACCATGTGACTAACTGTTCTAACCTTTGTTTGCAGAGTCTTTGATAGCAGCTCCCTCTCATCCCAGATTCCTCTCCTCACTACCATCAGGTAGGCCTCTGTGCACCACGTACCCAGAGCCCCGACTGCTGTCAGCACCAGCAGTATGTAGAAGGCACGTTAGGCCTCTAACTGTCAAGGAGAGGCTGTAGTTCTGGTTGTGTTGTGTGAGCATCCTCTCTTTTCAGTCCTATCCAGAATAGCCCTTGCCTCTAGCCTCATAGCCCAGCTCATAGTTGGCATGTAGTCTTTGCAGGTTCCTTTTGGTCAGAGCTGAGGTAGACTGCGACTACTTGATGGGGCTACTTGTTTGTTTTGGGCTTACACCTGTCATCTTCATGTTTCTGATAGCCTTCTTCTTGAACCCACTGCTGTGGATGTGTCAGCTTAATGTCTTAACTATTTCATATGCCATCTCTTTTCTCTAGAGATTGTTTTTATCATGTTTGAAGTTGGATGTGTGCTGGGCTTTGTTAGTATCAGTGTTCAGTAGCTCTATTTAAGCATATTTTGTTTTCTTTATCATAGGTTTTGGCCATTTTATTTTTCAGATGTTGTATTTCAGTTTATCAATTTCTTTGTTTTTTGTTTGAGACAAGGTTTTACTATGCAGCCTTACTTGTTCTAGAACTCTCTGTGAAGACCAGGTTAGCCTTGAACTCATAGGTAGCTTCTGTCTCTGCCTCTCAAGTGATAGGATTAAAGATGTGTGCCACTGTTCCCAATTCTTATTTAATTTAACAAATAAAAATATATATGTTGCATCAATATGTTTTGAAATATGTATACATTATAGAATGGCTATCTCGAGTTTGGTTTTTTTTTTTTTCCCCTTTCTCTGATGAAAACACTTAAAATATTTTATTGACTCTAAATAAATGATGGTTTGGAGGGTGAAAATGTTTGCTGAGCAAGCTTGATGACTATAGGGCTCCATTTCTGAAACCTGTGGTAGATGTCAGGGAACTTACAACTGCCTGTAACTCTAGCTGGCCTTGAGGGCACTGCACACACATGGGGTACCCCTTCACTGACATATACACACAAATATAAAGAGGATAAATCTTTTAAAAAGTTTTAAAAATGACCCTAAACCAAAAAAATGTTTACCATATTTCTAGAGCAGATCTTTTGAATCTTTCCCAGTCTCTGAAAATTTGCATTCTTTAAACACTGTCCTCCAGCCCCTCCACCACCAGCCCAGTGTGACTTTGTTTCGGTGCATTCAGAATCTTTTAAAATCTTTTAATTGGGACTGGAGAGATGGCCCAGAGGTTAAGAGCACTGACTGTTCTTCCAGGGGTCCTGAGTTCAATTCTCAGCAACCACACAGTGGCTCACAACCATCTATAATGAGATCTGGTACCCTCTTCTGTATGCTGTATACATAATAAATAAATATTTTTTATTTTTTATTTTTTTTAAAAAGCTTTTAATTGCCTGATGGTGGGCGCCATTTGTAGCCAGAAGTTTCTGGCCACCTGCAGCCACTTATAAAATAATGACTCAGAGGTTTATTAATTACAGACTATTTGTCCTAGGCTCAGGCTCATTACCAACTAGCCCTTAACTCAACCTATTTTTATTATTCTGTGTTTTACCATGTGGCTCTTGGCTGTACTTTTACATCTTGGCAGCCTGCAGTGTCTCCTTGACTCTGCCCTTGTTCCCTTTTATCTGTGCTTGAATTTCCCACCTGCCTCCAAAGCTGCCTTGCAATAGACCAAAACAGCCTTTTTATTAGCCAATGGTACTATGCACATGCACAGTGTACAGAGAGACATTCCACATCAGCTGGGTGAGCCAGGTGGTGGTGGCACATGCCTTTAATCCCAGCTCTTGGGAGGCAGAGGTAGGCAGATTTCCATGAGTTCAAGGCCAGCCTGGTCTACAGAGTAAGTATAAGAACAGTCAGGTACACAGAAAAACCAAAAATCAAACAAGAGCCATGTGGATACCCATGTGTCTTCAACCCTAGGGCTGTGTTGGTGGAGGCAGGAAGGTAGTCTGAGGTTTAGTATGACCATATCTTTGGAGAAGCGTCTCCAGGTAACTTGTTGGATTTTTCTCCTTTTTTTGGTGGCAGGGGTGGGAGGCCAGGGAGGAGTGGGAATATTATAGTGTCTCTTCATTGCCAGGTGTTTTTAATTTCTAGTGTTAATATTCAACTTATATGAGAATGTTGGACAGGGTTTGTTGTTTTGTTTTTTCCTTTTAATGATAGGGTCTTGCTGTTTTCCAAGCTGGCCCAAACTTCTGGATGGCAGGGATCTTCCTCAGCAGCTGAGACTGAGTTAAATACAACAGATCTTTATGTTTGTTGATTTTTGTATCTTATGTTTTAAAAATTGTGTGTGTGCCTGCACCCATGTGGAAACCTAAGATCAGCCTTAAGTGGTGTTCTGTAGGAACTGGCCCCTTTAATTTTTGAGACAGGGTTTCTCAGTGGCTCCTGGGGCTCAGTTTGGTTTAGGCTGGCTGGCCAGTGATGTGGTCCCCAGGGGTCCCCTGTCTCTGTCTCCTTAGGATTGGGATTACAAGTGTGCCCAGTCCACCATGACCAGCTTTTAAAGGAGGTTCTTGGAATTGAATTTATTTCTTACGCTTATGTGGTAAGAACTTTATCAATTGGCCATCTTCCTGGTCCCTGTATCCTGTAACTTTGCATGTGTGGAATCCTTTATCATACTGTTTTTATGATTGTGATCATGCATGCATCTGAAGACACATTTTTCTTTTCTTTCTTCTCCCTTCCTTCCTGTCTAAATGATTCAGCTTTGATAGCTGATACCAAGTTCAGTATTAGTGGTGAGAGGACATCTTTACTTTATTCTTGACCCCAGAGAGAAAGCTTTTCAGCCTTCATCGGGTCTGATGCATTGTGGGCCTCTCATGTGGGTGGCTTCATTGTGTTGTGATTATCTCTCTCTGTTCTCAGTTTGTTGAGTGGGTGAATCATGAATTTATTTTCAGCATCAGTTGTGACCATCATGTACCTGTCCTTTACTTTGCTAACATGGTATTTTATACTCTTTGGGTTTTATTGTGGAGGACCATCCTTGTCTCCTACTTGACCGTGGTGTGTAATTCTTTACTATGCTTTAAAATTCGGTTTACTAATATTTTTTGAGGCCTTCTATTTCTTTTTTCTTTTTTTAAATTCCTTTTGAGGTAGGAGTCTATTCTAGGTTGGCCTGGAACTTGTACCTAAGGATGGTCTTGAACTCTTAGTCTTCCAGCCTCTACCTTCCCAGTGCTTGATTATAAGTGTGTGGTGTGTGCAGAGCATACCTGGTTATGAGTTGTGGGGATTAGACTCAGGGCTTTGTGTACGATAGATACCCCCAGGTGGAGGATTTGTGCCAGCTTTCATTAAGAAGGCTGGGTATGGAGGTGTGCACACAGGTAATGCCTGCACTTGAAGGGAAAGGCAGGGGGACAGCCAGAGGTTGGAGTTGAAACTGAGCTACATAGTGACTTCTGGGCTATAGAATGTTTCTCAAACCAACAAAAAAGAAAGCTAATATTTTGGAAACTTATTCTCAAATGTCTCCCCATGGCCTCCTCCTGTAAGTGTGAATCCCCTTAAATAGTTCCGAATGAATTTATTTTATATGTGTGTGTGTGTGTGTGTGTGTGTGTATGTATGTGTGTGTATATGTGTGTGTATATATATATAAATTCTTTAGGGTTAGTCTTGTGTTCCTAGGAATTTGTTTCTTCTAGGTTATTCAGTTTGTTGGTATATAGATGTTCACAGTGTGTTCTTAAAATTCTTTTTCTTGTGTGTATATAGAACAGTGAGCAGGAAAGGTACTATTTAGGGCTGGGGATGTAGCTCAGTCGGTAGAGCAGTTGCCTAACAAGCATGAAATAGTGGGTTTGATTCTTAGTACTGCATAAAGAAGGTGAAGTGTGCTATAGGCCTGTAATCTTGTTACTGGGAGGGAGAGGCCTGGGGGTGGGGGATCAGAAGTTTAAGGTCATTCTCTGCTACATAGGGAGTTCAAGGTCACACTGGGCTATATTGACAAGTTATCTTCTATTTAAGAAAAATTTAGATTTATTTATGTGTGAGTCTTTCGCCTGTGTATATGTATGTGCATCATGTGTGTGCCTGGTACCTGCTGAGATCAGAAGAGAGACATTGGGTCCCTTGGAACTGGAGTTATGGGTAGTTCTGAGCCATCATATGGGTACTGGGAACCAAAACACTAAGTGATCTTGACCACTGAGCCATCTCTCCAGCCTCAAAAAAGGTATCATTTTCATAGGCTCTGGGTCACCCAGAGCACAAGCTGAAGGCTGGAAAGTGAAGCAGATACCAGCATTGTTTCTACACTGGGTTTTGGTTTTGACCTTCTACTCTTTGCTACCTTGAATTATTTAATATTGCAAAGTAAATACTGTTTGTGTTTTTTCCCACTAGGCATAACACTATCACTGGGAGATGGCTAACGCGGTTCCAAGCTGTGTGGGACCCTAAACAAGAAGATTGCTTCATAGTTGGCAGTATGGCTCACCCCCGGCGGGTTGAAGTCTTCCATGAGACAGGAAAGAGTGTGCATTCTTTTTTGGGAGAATGTCTTGTATCTGTGTGTTCCCTCAATGTTATGCATCCTACCCGATATGTTCTGGCTGGAGGTAACTCCAGTGGAAGGGTTCATGTTTTTATGCAGCATCAAGAAAGCTTCTGAGCTATTGGGTAGGTCAACAATGTGCTCAAATTTTGTGCTGAAGGAACTTGGTTCACTTAGCTTGGTGTGTCTGTTTGGTGATGTGTTCTATTTAGCAACTGCAACATTGCTTTCTCAGTGAGACTGTATGGAATGTAGAATTAGCAAAGGAGGAACTTGAAGGCCTTCTCTAGAGGAGGAGGGAGGGATCAGGAGCAGAAGCTGGGATGTTTTCAAGATCTTGTGTAGCCCAGGCTGACCCCAGACTCTGTAGCCAAGAACAACTTGGAACTCTGGAGCCCCTTGCCTCTATCTCCAAAGTGCTAAGA
Organism: Sigmodon hispidus; assembly: GCA_004025045.1. Classification (NCBI taxonomy): domain Eukaryota; kingdom Metazoa; phylum Chordata; class Mammalia; order Rodentia; family Cricetidae; genus Sigmodon; species Sigmodon hispidus. The sequence goes on along the minus strand of PVIH01006800.1, from coordinate 50,268 downwards.
TTATAGGCATGCACCACTGCCCTCAACATCTTTCAGCACTTTTAATTAGGCTGTATTTTGAGAAATTCTATCAAATTATAAAGCTTTGAGTAGTCAGTATTAACTTCATAATGAGACCATTTTGATGCAATAGTGATCTATAGATCTTTGATTTAAAGTTTGGGGTGGATACCTTATCTTACACTGGAATGGGAAGGTCCTAAGATCACCTAAGTATATTTATGAACCATTATTGGACCCAGACACTGCCACGTACTAGGCAGGTATCCACTGCTGACTCACCCCGCCTTTGAAACTTAGTTGCTCTGCTTTGCTCTTTTGAGGTTGGATTTCACTCTGTACCCATGACAGCCATGAGCTTCAATCCTCCTGTCTCACTTTTCCAAGTCCTAGGACTGTCACTGTGTACTGCTGTGCCCAGCTAGAACTTAGTTTTGTAAGCTAAGAGTCTATTTTTAGGGTCCTTGTATCGCAGTTCAATGATACACAGAATCCTACAACAGTCACTGGAAACCACTGGTTCCTGTGACGAGGGTCTACACCTGCACACCTGCACCTTTGCTTTTTTTCCTCAGGGCAGCTCCATAAGTGAGCTGTAACTGCACAGTGTTTGAACTTGCACCACTGTCCTCTGTTCTGTTGTATAAGTGTGTATAGACTAACTGTGTGAGCTAACTGGTAGCTTTTCACCCCAGCCCTGGTAGGAGCGGGAACTCAGGAGTGCAAGGCCAACTTGGCTCACCTTCCTGCCCTTCATTAATAAAGCACAGAAAGCAAAGTTAGGATATTTTTATTTTAATTAGAATATTTAAAAATAAAACTTAGTATCTTGTGTTTATGTATATTCTGCTAAATCAGTGGCCTGGTGTCAACGGTGTAACATGTATTCAACCTTTTCCATTGTTGCTTGACAGAGTTACTACTGAAAGAAACAATGGTTTAGGCAGTATGTTTGGATTATAAGAGAGAATACTCTTATAATTATCTGTCACAGAAATAAAGTGTGAATTTTCCTTGAGTAATTTGAGTAATCTTTATAATTAAAAACCCAGAAGCTAGAGAGATGGCTTAGCAATTAAGAGTACTGGTTGCTCTTCCAAATGATCCAGGTTCGCTCTCCAGCACCCACATGATGGTCAGAACCAGGTGTAACTCCAGTTCTAGGGATCCAGTGCTTTCATCTGGCCCTGGGTACTGCATGCAGACACATGTGCAAGCCAGACACGTAAGATGACACTAGATCTCAGGAGTCAAGTGTGGTGGTGCGTGGCTTTAATTCCATCACTCGAGACTCAGATCTCTGAGTTCAAGTGCAGTTTGTCTTACCTAGTGAGTTCTAGGATAGTGAGGCCCCCATCTCAACAATAAACAAAACAGAAAACCAACAACAAAAATAAAACTAGAACTGAGGTTGGAGGCTTAGTTTAATTATCATGGGTATTTATAAGGAAATGGTAGTTCTGTTTCATAGCAGATGAAGATCTTTTTTATTTATTTTTATTATGTGTATGTACCCTGCATGTGTGTTTTGCCTGAGGAGGTCAGAGGAAGGTGTCGGAGCTCTTGGAACTGAAGTTCTAGCCTGGGTCCTCTGCAAGTGCTGAGCCATCAATCTCTTCATTTATTTTTAACTTTTGATAAAGTCAGACAAGTTACAAGTTAAAAAAAAAAAAAGACCCAATTCTTTATGGTATTTAAATATTTATTTAAGTTTAAAAATAATTTTCATGGCACCAATGATTTTATGCTAACTACATACTACATATGTAGAAAAGAGTACATTGCTTTGAAGGAAAATGTAACTTAAGAGATTTTGGCACACGAAAGGTTAACGACTATATATTTTTAAATGAAACTAAGAAATTCACATTTGTAGGTAGTTTACCCTCTACTGCTTAAAGGTGCAACACACTGATCAGAAGGTATTACCTCTGATTGAGGGTGCTATGCTACTAATTCTGAGAGGAAATAAGAGACATAGAACACAGCAAAACCAGACTGAAAACCATAACTTTTTTAATGATGGGAAAATACTGAAAAACACTAGTCACCATTAAATGGGACTTTGTTATTTAACTATTGAAAACTATTTGGGAGCCAAATTGAAGGAAGTCTTTTCTGTCCTTATTTTCTGGGATAAGCCTTGGAAAAAAAACATCCTGAAGGTTCTGGGTCAGATGTTGGAAACGGCAAGGACAGCTGCACTGTTAGGACTCTAGACACAAGAAACACACCAGGCAGTGGCAGCTGCCTCCCTCTGCAGGCTGTGAAGGTCAGAGGCAAGGCTACCGCTCACTGCACAGACGCTGAGTTCTACAAACTGAGGTAGGAACACTACACTAGAAGGCAATCTGCTATGTTGCATAAGAATAGAAATCCCGGGTCACACAGCCCTGTTTCCCAATAGCCTTTGCATCTCTGGGGACTTCATGTGAGTCCTGTGCTAAGTAAGCTTTTGCTATGCAGTTGACAAGTGGCAGTGGCTCATTGCTTTGAAGTGATCTCTGGTCTTTACTGAGATCCCCTCAGTTTGTCTTATGTCATAAGTATGTTTTAGGCTTCACGCAAACTCTTGCTGGTATGGAAATGATCAGGCAGGCCTGCGTCAGTTCTTAGAGTCCCGCTGTTCAGAGTGGCAGTATTTGATCTTGGTGTTAGATGCAACGTCACTGCTGGGTTGGTGGAGCACCCAGCAGAGCCCCCATGGGGAAATGGTTCTGGGTCTTACATGAGACAGGAATCAAAGCTGGCCCTCTGGCTAACTAATCTGTGGTGGTTATATTGTATAGGTCAGGGTCTGCATCTTAAAGCAGCATATTGCAATTTTAAAGGTTTGTTTTTTTGGAAGTGGGAGGCCAGTGATCTGAGACAGGGTCCTCTTGAATCCCAGGCTGGCCTTGAACTACTGTGTGACCAAGGGTGACCTTGAACTTCTGATCCTCCTGTCTCTACCTGGATGCTGGGACCATAGGTGTATGCTATGGTTTTATGCAGTGTCAGTGATGAAATCAGGGCCTTATGAATGTTAGGTAAGTAATCTACCTGCTGAACTATATCCTCAGTCCTACACTTTTTTTTTTTTTTAAATAATGTTTCTTGGAATAAGTCATGTTCCTTTATACATTATCAGAGGGGTGCTAGGGTGGCAGAGTATGGTTCACAAACCAAAATGTTATTAAAAGGTTTGCTGATCTCTAGTCTAGGTAAGAATGGCATCTTTTTTTTTTACAATGACATAAATGCCCTGGCATGCTCCAAAGCATTGGTTTTTCTGTGGCTGCCATATTCAGAACATGGACATAGTTTTACCACCACAAGCCAAAAAATAAGAGGAGCTCAGATGTACTGCAGTCCAGTCTATGTGCATTTGGGGCTGCTGAGCTCCACTCTCGTCTGGGTCCCAGGAGTGTGCCCCTAGTCTGTCCTCTAAGTAGTCCTTGGGCCCCAGATGACTTAGCAATCTCTCCCTGAGATGAAAACAAGATCTTGTGTGTGAGTTTTAATTTAGTGCAGAGGCCTGGGGACCCCTCCCCTTAGTGTGTTCCTGTGCTGCTGTGAGTGACACCTCAGGTGTTCTCCTGGCCTTTATTTCCAGGAGCAGATGCTGACCCTGTGGGTGGCATTTCTACAGTAAGGGTTGGTCTCTGCCATGGTCAAATTCTGTCTCTTGTAGGCATCACTTAGAGATTCTGTTTAGTGTCTCCTGGTCCCTTCCATGGTTGCTACTGTTCTGTCTCCTCAGACATGCTTCTCTCTTGCATCTAAAGTTCATCAGGTTCTATTTTCTTAATTCATAAGGTAAAAACGAAATATGAATAGGTAAGAAAATAACATTTTGCTGTTAAAATAGAGCTTGAAATATCTTTTTTTGGAAGGGCACACTATAAAACAAGCACTGCTCTCAGCCCCACAGGCGGCTTAGCACAGGTCTTGGTAACTGCACTGTGGAACATTTCCCACAGTGTGCTCCACCACCACTGACTTCTACAAGAGGCCTGAGGTTTCTTCAGGGGGGAATTATTAAATAAAACTTAAGTGATGTCCACTAGGCTGTAGTCTAAGGGGACAGACGTACCCCACCCCTTCCGTGGCTGTGCCCACTCTGCTCAGATTTGAAAAAACAAAAGGGAATGAAAATCCAACTTAGACCATCATAAGAAATGACTTTCTATTTAATTATTCCACGGGGGTTTGCTTTATTAAACCTGTCTGGCAAGCAAACTCAACAGTCCTGGCTGTCCACAGGCCTGAACTGCTGGTTCTCCTGGGCCCCAAAGGCACCAGTGAGAAAGCTGCAGGGTACAGAGGACACCAGATCTTAGTCTTCAACTCGTGTCCCGTCTACCAGGTGACACTGCTGCAATGATCAGTATAGTAAAATAAATTATTTTTATTTGGATACTTTTCAAAATAATACACATCTATGAAAAATTAAGATTTGAACCCAAAAATTATCCTGCATATTGAAGGATGAGAAACAGAGTTGCGGAGCCTTTCTTGAAAGAGCCACTGAAGAAATTTGAGTTTTCCCAGTTTCTTTACAGAGCATTAGCCTATATCTCTTTCTTCTGGGAAACCACCCTCCTAGGCTGCAGTGGACTGAGGCATGAGAAGAGGGCTTGGTGTGTGTGCCGATGGTCCGCGATGGGTCCCATTGCGGGGAATGGGTAGCCGGGTTCCTTGTTCCACCTGGCTAGTTATTGGGAGGAGTCATGCCTTCAGGTGTCAATGAGCAGGCTCACCACTGAGCGGATTTTGCAGGCAAACCATCGCCTGAGGGGACAAAAGTATTGATAGTGGAATTGTTCAAACTCAGGGGTCTGGCGGATATCTCGGAAAAAGGCAATGTCAAGGTCAGATTCAGTGAGGATGATCAGGAGGAGGAGCAAGGCAAAGAGGAGCCCCATGGTCACAAGGAGCAAACGGAGGACACTTAAAACAAACTTATTCACCTGTTCTTGCTCGGACCCGCTGTGTCCCTGACACAGGGCCCTCAGCTCTCCTCCGAGGGCCTCCACCTCTGCCGCAGTTGGGGTACTGGCCTCAGATTCCTTTTCCTCCTCAATGCTGCACGTGGTTCCATTGATCTGTCTGGAAAGCAGCATCAGCTCCAGGCTGTGCTCCCCTACTGGGGTGGGTAGCACGCTGTCTGCAGGACTGTAGGCCTCGTCTGCTATCACAGCTACACGTTCATTGCTGTCTGCCCGGCTGCTTCTCACATGAGGCAAGAAGGTGTCCCCATGGGAAGAGGACCGCACTGGTGTGGAATGGGCACTGTCTCGGAGGGACTCCAGGCCTGGAAAGGTAAAAAAGTACAGGAATGAACTTCTAGGTCTAATGTCTGATGGCATCCATTCAGTTTATTAGGCATCTCTTCAACTGCTCCGCATTACAGCAGCAACAGCTACCAGCATCAGGAAGAGGACAGAAGTACCTGGTGGGCATTCTTAGATATTTAAAACTTTATTTGTATGTCTTTTGATGACTCCATAAGGTGGTGGGGTGAGCAGTCACATGCTGGCTGTTCATGGCAAAGCCACACTTGGAAGCCAAGCCTGTGGTTACAGTGTTGCTGATGGAATGCTGGGTGCATTAGGTTTGTGGCCTGTACCTGTGCTGGGCCTTAGCCAACCAGGAACTTGGTGAGATGACTTGAAATTGAAGGCCCCTGTCCTGGAGCCAGCACTCTTACTGCCCTGATTTCTCTGTGTTTCCTGAGTTCTCCCTGATGCCTCCCTCCAATGGCACCTGTGACAGGGTGCTTTCTGCGTCACTGAGGAAACAACCCTTCAAAAGCCCTGGCTGGAGCATGATCCTGGCCTCTGCCCCACTTACTTTTTATGCCCTCAGCACAGGCACATGACACCCCCTAAAAAGCCTGTCCCGTCACAAGGACATCTTTGACAGCCAGAGTGCCCAAAGTATGACCAGCTCTGTTGGCAGCAGCCACTTCAGTGCTATTGTGTGTCCTGGCTTGTGACTAATCCCTAAGCTAGGCTGGGGGAGGAGAGCCAGTCAGAAGCTACGGTATGCTACATTGTTGGTGACTTCAGTAGACAAGACAGTGGGTAGGTATACATTTCTAGTAGACTGCATGGCCACTGTAGTGGCTTGCCAAACACATCAGTGAGAAGACCTTATCTGTAAGGTCATTCCATATCAGGCTAGTCTGAGCAAGGAAGGGCAGCCAGCATCCCATCTCTCTACCATCCCCCTTTCTCCTACCTCCATTTCTTCCTTTAAAGCTTTTTCTTATGGGTCAATTTTTTTTAACCTTCTGTTGCACACAGAATGTTATATCTCATTCAGAATGTTATTGTATGTATTTAAATTACCTGGAAACATCACCATAAACTTTAGTGTTGATTATGAAATAACTTCCCACATTAGACAGTTTGTCCTGAATTTTAAATGAAATGCATACTTGGTTTCCCCTATACATTAGCATATAGACATTAGGTTCTATTATGGCATTTTCCTTGGTTTCCCCTATACATTAGCATATAGACATTAGGTCCTATTATGGCATTTTCAAGCATCTTTTTGTTGCCTGTCTTCTGCCCTGTCCCGTTCCCTGTACCCTTTCCCAGAAAATTTGTTCTGTTTCCTCAATGGTTTACTTGTTTTCAGAACCAAATCTCTTGTATCCCGATTTGGCTTCAATCTCACTGTGTAGTCAGTTGACCTTGAGCTTCTGGTCCTGCCTCCACCATCCAAATGCTGGATTACAGACCTGTGCCACCATGCTCGGTGTATGCAGTGCTGGGGATCAAACAGCCTTTACCGTGTTCCCCAAGTATCCTATTGAGCTATATCCCTAATCCCTCAAAACCCATCTTCCCCACCATGGTTTCAGGAAATTCTGCTCTACATGTAGGAGCCACCATTCACCCTGTCCTCCATCAGTCTGGGGTGGGGTGGGTGGGTGCTGGGGAGGGTGGGCTGAGTGGCACAGCAAGACAGGTGTAATTACCTTGAAGGTGCTCTAGCTGCTGCCTCTGTCCAGAGGTGGCTCCCAGTGAGCTTAGGGGGACAGTTGTGAGGACCCTACCCTGAAGCCGGGGTCCCATCTTCAGGATGCGTATGCTTAGGGGTCGAAGGCAGTGGTTGGTCAACCGGAGCTGGACATGAACTCTGGTATGAATCTTAATTAGACTCTTTCCCATGGTGGGCCAAGAAGGTATAGAGATGAAACAGCCAACCAGCTAGGGGCGAAGGCTTCACCAGTTCATGCCATGGCAGCCCCTCTAGCTGTACCTTCCACCTAGATAGAGCGCTGGCTGAATGGCGGGGAGGGAGAAGCTTGCAGTGGAGAGGCTGTCCTTATCAGGGGGCTGGATTCAGTCAGCAGTACTCACATCCATAAAAAGCAATGCTTCCCAGCCTGCAGCCTGTTCTGAGGCCCCTGTACTGCTCAGGCTCTTGGGAAAGGGAATGCACCAACTAAGATTGTCCCAGAAAACAGGCTGGGAAGTCACAGGAACTGAGGTAGAGGTGGCTCGGGCCAGTATTGGGCTTTAGCTGTCCGTTCACCCCTTTCCCCCAACATACAGACACACAGACATCCACACAACTAAGCTCCACATTCTGCTTCTCCATAGATAACAGTGGGTGAAGGAAACTGACATTGCTGAGTGTCCTCTTAGGTCCAGACCTGTTCATTTGAGCATCCTCCATAGTAGATACTAGGCAAAACAGACCATGCTCTTTTTTTTTTTTATGGTTTTATCAAGACAAGGTTTTTCTCTGTGTAGCTTTGGCTGTCCTAAAGCTCACTCTGTAAACCATGCTGGCCTTGAACTCACAGAGATCTGCCTGCTTCTATTTCTCAAGTGCTAGGATTAAAGGCATGTGTCACCATCACCCAGCTTCAGTCTTTGTTTTTAAGGTATCCCTGTTTATGCTGCATTCAAACTGAATTGCCACGTTAATGTGGTTTGGAATTTCCCTCGTCTTTTAGGGATAGCAAATAAAGCTTTTCTAGAAAAGCCAGAGGCTTCTGTGATGATGTGCTCTCTAGGGAAGGCTAACTTCACAGCCATTTCTTGGAGTTCTGTTTGTGCCCTTTGAAGTCCCTGGTCACACCCTTCATGGCTCCTCCCTGTCAGCTGTGTTAGTTAGCAGATCCCCATCCAGGCTTGCAAAATTCCAGGGGGCGGGGGCTTCTCTCTAAAGTGCTTTAGGTATTCACACTTATAATACAAGCATTCGGGAGGCGGAGACAGGATTGCTGAAAGTCTGGGGCTAGCCTGGGCTACAAAGTGAAATTTTGTCACAATACAATGAAAAGCATTTCATAAACATTAGATTCTTTCCCATTCATAGAGCAGGCTGGAGGATGCTCCTTTTTACAAAGCAACTAATGGCCCTGGTGGTAGCTGCCTCTCCAGGCTTCTCAAGTGAGAGCCACATCCTAAAACTTAAATGCAAACCGGAGGCCCTCTCACAGAGCGATGCTCATTCTTTTCCTGAGCTTTTTGTTTTTGAGGTGAAGTCTTGCTATTTACTTCATGCTGGCTTTGAATTCAGGGTGATCCTCCTGCCTCAACTTTCTGAAAACTGGGATTATAAAGGGTACACATTCAACCCTCTTACCTCCACCTGATCACATCCAGTTTCATGTTGGGCCCTGAACTTGTATCCCACCCTTTGTGGAGAACCTTCTACCAGCCACTGGGCTTTTCCCCCAAGAGTCTGCTGTTGCCTCTAAAGGAGGGAAGTTTTTTTACAACATGGTTTGAATGAAAAGCCCTCCTGGCCCCCATCTTGGGGATCTGAACACATGGTCCCCAGCTGGTGATACTGAGGTTTAAGGATGTGGGACCTTGCTGGAAAAGTGAGCCACTGGGGTTCGGGATTATATGAAGCTTTGCCCCATTTCCAGTCCTCTGATTGGTGCTTGCTTGAAGATGTGAGCTTCCTGTTTTTGCTGCCACACCTCCTCTTGCTATGTCTCCCTGCCACAATACACATCCCTCCAGAACCATAAGGCAAAATAAACCTTCTGTTTGTTGTTTTGGTCATAGTATTTCATCACAGCAATAGAAAGTAGCCAATCCAGTCCCCAAGGAGGAGTTGGGCTCATCTCCTGGAGTCCAGACTCACCTTCCATGATGGAGATGTGAACAGCTCTTCTTCGTGTCCTGGGGACACTGCTCAGCCGTGGGCCGTGGGTGATGGAGGGACAGCTGCGACTGGGAACCATCCCTGCTCTGAGATCAAATGGAAAGAACCATTTCACCAGTGCAGACGGGATCCAGATAGTTAACAAGTGCCTCTGACCTTTGGTCCCCGAGTCTGAGATGTTCTGCTTCAGACTCCCTCATTCTTTCACTGGATACTCAGCCTTTCTATGGTGTCTTGGGGGACAGGACTACCAGGGAATAGAGCCCTGGGATGAGGCATGCTCTTCATGTGTCTGAAGGTGGTGCTGGCAATTTCCTTAGTTTCTAATAGGCTGCACAGAGGAGGCATTACCTGTCGAAGGGCAGGTAATAATTACTGTTCCCAGTAGTACAGGCTGGTGGGCCAACCTAGCCCTCTTGGCCAGTCTTTGTGAGTCTACTGGGCTTCAGGGAGGCAGACTGCTAGAAATGCACAATTATGGGTAGGGATTGTGAGGTTATTTGAGGTTTTCTGTAATGGAAGCATTGCAGAATAGCTAGGTGCTATTGCTTTGCTGCATCTTTCAGGTCTGTGATCCACATCAAGGCTGAGTGAGCTGCCCCTGGCTCTGATGTGCTATGCCAGTGGCTTGGCTTCCTTTGTATTGTTAAAGGCTGCATGTCTATTCCTGTGCCCCAGTAGACAGGTCTCTTCCTTCATCTGCCCTCTGTCTCCTCTTAAGGGATCTGTTTTGGCCAGAGGTTTCACAGAGCTCAACTTGCTAGCTTCTCTGAGATCCTGAGGTCTGAGTGGAGTTGGTTCAGGATTAGTGCCTACCCGCCTACCTGTGTATTTCCGGTGGCTCCCGTTTGATCTTGGCACTTGACTCCATAACCTCCTTTGCAACCCGGCCGCTGTTAGATGGTAAAATAAAAATAAACAGCAAGAAAGGAGATCGATCAGGACCAGGCTCCAGATCTCCTGTCTGGCTGAGTCAAGAAAGACATCTGCTCGCCATGACAGCTTAGCTTATCTCTTCATGGACAGAGTCTCTGGAGTCTTCCTCCACCCACTTTTTTGAGACAGGATCTCTCTATGTAGTCCTAGCTGTCCTGGAGCTTACTGTATGGACCAGGCTGACATTGAACTTAGAGAGATCCTCCTGCCTCTGCCTCTGCTGGAATTAAGGCGTGTGCCATCCATGCCCAGCTCCAATCTTAATCAGGAAGGATTGGTTCCTCCTTATCTCATGAATCACCAGGAAAAAGCCCCAAACCTCTCAGAAAGGGACACACAAAAGCAACTGTCGAGGGTCTTGGTTTGCTGCTGCTATTGTGACAGCTAACTCTTAGAAATGGCAAGCATATGATAGAGATCCCCCAAGTCATGAAATTAAAAGGCCCTAGCTCAGCTCATACTGTGCCCTCCCAGGGGGCTCTGAGCCATTAGACATCCTAGGTTATGTTTTAAGAATGCCTCTATCCTGTGAGCCCCACGTGTCCACAGACAGATAACGTCCTGGAATTCTGGGGGCTGTTCATATGAGATAACAACCACCTGTGTATTTTCACTTTTGTAAAAAAGCTTGGTTGCCCCAACTGCACAGGATGTGCTTGATCACCCATAGGCAAGAAGTACATCATAGGCAGGAAGTATGTCAGGATGTATGCTTGCCGCTGATTGGATGAAGGCCCCTGACTAATACAGTTTGACTCCATACTCTGGGAATCATGGGTGTGGACTTTGCCAGTGTCCATTGTCCTGCCCAGTTTTTAATAAAGTTTGCTTCAAATTTGTTTCAAAAATTGTGACTGTGGTCTTATTCTCACTTGGTGGGGTTAATACCATGAGGGAAAACGAGACCTACAGACAGACAGCTAGAGAAGAGGGTAGAAGACAGGAATCAGAAGGAAACCCCAGGCCCTGCCGAGAGCTCTGGTCTCTGTTCTTGAGGATAAAGCACATGGAGACTGTTGTCTAGAGAAGGGTCTGGGAAGAAATCTAGAATGGCTGCTTACTGTCACTATTTACCTGTATCGGAACCGGCTCCCTTTAAAGAATAAATTGCTGCTTGACACTGTGCGAACTTGGCTTGACTTCTCCAGCCTGTGGCAAAGCAGAGTTCAGGGTGACACGTGGCCCAAACCACCTCACAATAGAAGATAGGTAGGTAGGTTCAAGTCTGCACTGGAACGCTGCCCATTGGGAGGAACACTTAGCAGCTGAATGGTCATGTGGATTTGGAAACAAGTGTTTGTTCCCAGGACACAGATGGGGCAGGGGTGGCTTCTTTTTCTATGAGGTTTGACAGGGAGAATGGGGATGCTTCTGAATCCTCAGAGGGCTTAGTGGGAGCCAGCCCTTGTATATGGGGATGGAGTAGGGAACCCCATCCCTCCTGGGCTGCTTCTAAGCCCCACCAGCAGGAAGATGGCTGCCAAAAAAACAACACAACACAAACCAAACCTGTCTTCTTGGCTTTCTTAATAGCAGGGCGAGTCAAGCGTGCTAAATTATCTCCCTGGTCTCCCCTCTGGAAGGAAGCCCACTCAGGGTAGAATGCACACTGCCTACTCAGTTCACCTTGGTGCTAGTATTAGGTACACAGTGAATATCAAGGACTGAGAATGCCTTCCCTAGACATAGCTTTGGACTTGTGGCCCTGGAAACTGGACATCAGTTCTGCTGGCTGGAGTCAACACGCTAAGGAGGACTGCCACCCAGGAGAGCAGTTCTGATTTTCCCATACTCCTTCAGGATAGCAGAGGGGGGGACATGGCTTGTCAGGACATTTGGTGATAGCAAGGGACACCTTGACTGGAGTCTATCATTCTGGCATTGTTGCAATACACTTTTTTTTCCCCCTTGACACAGGGACCCATGTAGCCCAGGCTATCTTGCAACTCACTTTGTAGCTGAGGCTAACCTTTAACTGATCCTTATGCCTCTTGCTGTGCTCCAGCTCCAGGCTACCCACCAGGATGGGGATCTCAGAGTCTCCCCAAGGCTCAAGTCTGAAGTTGGGATACTACTCTAGTTATTCAGAGTTTTTCATGAAACTCATGCCTTCTAGGCCTTCCAGGGCAAACAGAAACAGTGATTCATATGAACACACCCATTGGGCTTTTCTGGCGTGGGCTCTGCTGGTATATTGTTTCTCGAGGTTGGCCTGCCTGTCCTGAAGGCAGCTTTGCAGCCCCATCTTTAATATAGTCCCTATCACATCTCCAACTTACTTATAGAAGGCTTGATTCTCGATCCCGCATTTCCAGAGATGCTTGCAGGCTTCTGGAGTTGGAGCAAAATATGTGAGAATAATTTTTTTTTCCTGTAAAAAATTCCATAGAGAAACAGCTGAGGTGGGTGGGAAAGCCTGCATCCTGTGCTGCTGGAGCGTTCGAGCAGCTGGCTAGCTAGAAGAGCGGTTCCCATCAATGACCACCTCACACCTGGCAAGCCTAACAGAGAATGTCCACAGGTATTCTCTGTGGGAAAGAGAAGCCTCATTTGACTGTTTGCTCATGGCAGGCTTCTCTCGTGTGGATGCTCTGGGTACTGCTGACACCTCTGGGCTTCTCACCCCTACATACCCTCCACCTTTGCCTAGTCAAGGAGGCAGATGACCTCCCGTCCAGACTCCTTAGCCTTGGCTCCAGAACGAGTGACTCAGTGCTCCAGCCCTCCCTGAAGAGAAGGAAGGCATTACTCACCTCTTTCTGACTTACATATAAATAGAAAGTCTTTCCTTCAAATTTCAGCTTGGTCACCTCATTCCTAGAAGCACAAAGAGAGGTCCTGTCACCAGGCTTTGGGCTGCCTGTTCGCAGCTGAAGTTGTAGATGCCCAGCCCACCCGACTGGAAGGGGCTGTAGGCACAGACACAATTTTAGCCAAAATCAGAACTGAAAACACAACAGTAGCGCAGTGGCCTTAGAGAACAGTCACTGGGCCAGTTCAGCCCACAGTTTCCCAGTCAATCACACTGTAATGCTGGGGTGATAGGATTTCGGGCTCATCAACAGTGGCTAGAAAAGGGGAACATTTGCATGGAAAGTGAGTGTGGGGAGAGGGGGATCATTTCCGGATTTGATTCATAACACAGGTGCATTATCTGATGGGACTGTGGAATACAAGGTGCCACAGGTAGCTGATGAGGCCAAAGTTCAAGATAACAGCCAATAATGAAATACAATGCATCCAGGTTCTGAGGGAGCCGAGTCTTTCAGGTGACTGTGCCACTGGATGGACAATGCAGTTAATGCAGACAAATGTCATACAGTCTCAAGGAAGGGTGGGTCACATACCAAGAAAAGAACAGATTACATGGAGCAGTCATGCAGCGTACTGACCGGGAAAGGGGTTTAGGGGGTATTGTAGAAAAATCCTTGAAGCCACCAGCCCAGTGAATGGCTGCAGTAAAAGAGGCAAACAGGATACTGGGGTATATCACCCATGGGACAGACACAAATCAGAAGAAGTGACATGGTTACTGTACATGGCACAGCCCACACCTCACCTCTACAAACTGTTTTAGCCTTGGCTACATTTACAAGGTGGGAAAACTACCCGGGACTCATTTAGATGTCCCTGAGAGCCACAGGACTAGGCCTCCTCATTGGCCATTCTGGTGTGCCCATCTCAGGGCCTGGTACTCCACTGGAGTTTGATCTGATGTCAGCAGGGCACTTCCTGTCACCTCTGGAGCCATTTCCTTAGGATCCCAGTAAGTGGCAAAAATTCAGAAATAACCAGGTACCTGGCTTATGGCTGTATATCAGGGCAGAGTGATAGAACTTATTCTCACTGACAAGTTTACACTCCTCACTACAGATTTGAACTAGTACAAGTCTCTATGTCATCTCTTGACCAACCAACCATCAATCTTACATTCAGGTAGAATACACTAAACATACAGCTTCCAATAAAGTGTGGTAGAGAGTCTACTTTTTTTGAGACGGGGTCTCATTGTGTAGCCCTGGTTGTCCTGGAACTCTGTAGACCAGGCTGGCATTGACATATAAGTGATTCTCCTGCCTCTGATTCCTGAGAGCTGAGATTACAGGTGTGTGCCATCACATCTGGCTTGAGTTTGATTTTTTTTTTCCTTTTGAATGAGGTTGGAGTTACATTTATGATTCTGAGGTTGAGACAGGAGGAGATTTCTAGGGAAAGAGGTACATAAGAGAATGAGAACTTGAGAGGCAGGGCTCACTCAGGGGATTCCGAGCGTCTAAGGGTGATGTTTCCAGACATGAGACAACTGCTCTGGTGAGGATGAACCTTTGAAGGAACACCAGATACTCAGGCAGCAAAGGAACCACAGAAGGGGAACTATGGCCCAATCTTGTCCTTAGCCTTTTCTGAGAATCATTTTGTTGGCTAGGAGACGTCAAATCCTCACGTCATCACACAGGAAGTACAGCAAAGGGAGCCCATTTGAGGGAGTCTAGAATTCCATGATAGCAACTGCCTTGTGAATGGGACCCAGCACCACATGTCTGAGGATTCGTTAGTCATACTGCCCTTCTCCATAACAGCAATCTGGATTAGGAAGATATCTGGTGTCTATATTTGCTGAGTAGGGCAGCCTGGGAAGAGATGACCTCAGCATCCTGAGAAGAAAACTTGCAAGAAACAATTCTATTCAAACCACACTTCACTCTTCTAGAGAAGGACCAGGCTTCCCTAACCGAAGTCTCTTGGACTGAAGGAAGCCATGTATCCAGTCTATTTGTCAGAAGAGCGCGCCAGCTTAGCCACAGCAGGCTGACGCCCAATATAGACCTGAGATGGAAGAGGACTTAAAATCTGTGCCTTCTCATATGTCCTTCCTCGCTTTGGAATTTTAGATTTGTGTGTTTAATATGGAGGGCCGGTATAAGTTAGGAATCTAGAAAGGGCCCATGATAGGGAGGGGAAGAGGCCTTGGGTAGATAGTGAGACTATGCACTGTATGAAAGGGTAGGGTTCTGGAAGGAAGAGCCGGGGCAGGGTGGGGAATGGAGAGGGAGGAGGGGATGGGATGGGTTAACTAAAACAAGCATGTATGAAGGTTTTATGGAACACCACTACTTTGTAAACAAATTTTAAAATATACTTTTGTTGTTAGAAGAGTTTGAAGAGAGGAACCTTGTGTGGGCGGACAATCCTTTCCCTACAGACATGGGTTATTAAATGAATCTTGGTGCCTGCCAGTGTGGGGTATCTCCCTAGTAGTTGTGGTAGGGAAGACCCCGGAAGCCTCAGGACAGCACGGGCTATTACTGTACAATGGTCATATGGGAAGGCCCTCTTGTTGAAGCTATAGCATGTTTTGGCTGTGGAACATAAGAGAATTCAAGCTGGAGCTGACCTAGAAATGTCCTTCTGGGTAGCTTTCATAGTGCCAAAAGATAGAAGAGTTATCAGTGGACCTAGGCAGTGATGATGGACCCTGTGGCTCTAACACTAAGCTGTCAGGAAGGATGTGCCCACTGGTGCCCAATAGTGGCATGACTGTGAGGGCACCAGCTGCTTCCCTGTTGGATTTTAAGCACTGTTCTACAGGAATGCATGCGTGGTGCTGTAAACTTAGTCAAAAAGCCGGTGGCTGATGAGATCATAGGCTTTGCTATTGTTGTTTTGCTGGACAGACAAGCTGTTTTCTGAATGCTTATGTTGAGACCTTAGGGTGCTTTCTGCAGTGAGCAGTAGTTACTGCAGACATTCACACCTCGGCAGAGTGCAGAGGGTAAGTGACCGTGAGTGCTCAGCTTTGGGTGCTCATCCGTATCCACCCCTGCAATGCTCAGGGACACATTGGGAGAGAGAGGTGGGAAGTATGTGAGAGCCAGAGGACGGGAGGAATGCTGGGAAACTGGCCATGATTCCAGCCCAAACCGGGGGGGGGGGGGGGGG
>PVIH01006800.1:0-27474 GCA_004025045.1 Sigmodon hispidus | reverse complement strand
TATAATTTATTTATTTTTATTTTATTTGTATTGGTGTTTTGCCTGCATGCATGTCTTTGTGAGGGTGTTGTTAGAGCTTGGAGTTATAGACAGTTGTTAGCTGCCATATGGGTGCTGGGAATGGAACCCGGGTCCTCTGGAAGAGCAGCCAGTGCTCTTAACCACTGAGCCATCTCCCCAATTTCTGCATCAAATTTCTTACCTATAAAACGGGGGCTAGCACCACCCTAAGGCTGGCTGATGAGAAATAACATGAAAGGACCACCAGCTCTAAAGGGGAGGCAGACTATGCTCATTCTCTCCTCCCTCAGTTCTAGGAGCTGAGAAGCTATAACACGTGGGATTGGGCCACACACGGAGACCAGAGGCTGGTTCCTTCTTACAGCCTCTTTAACCTCTTATGACGGACAAACCGGCTCATGGCTTCAGGCGGGACACAAGTCTGGCTGCCAGATTATGGCTTCTGTGGGCAGTAGCAAAAATCCTACGCACCTTAGGTCAGCTGTCATGCTCAGGGGCACTGCCTGCCTCCCTCTGTGAGACCTCAACGGGACTGGATTCTAACACTGAGGTGATCTGGCCTTCTAATGACCACAGCTGTCTTTAGGCCTCTCTCTCTCTCTCTCTCTCTCTCTGTATGTCTGTCGGTCAGTGAACTTCAGAGCTTTCTTTGTGCAATAGGAAAGGCTGCTCTTTTGTGACAGCTATGGTTTTTGAGGTCTTAGAAAGACTTACCAGCTCAGGGACTAATTCCTGTACACCTATCAATGCTTTCTTACTCATGGATGCAAAGAGGGGATCAGACTCCAGCAAGGCCCCCTAGTTGAAGAAGACTGGAGCTTAGAGCTAGATGTCCCCAAACATGCCTTTCCTATGAGGTCCCCTGCTCCCTGCTAGAGTGTTTAAGCAATTGACAGAAAGGTGAAACATTCTGTTTGTTTGTTCCCAGACAGGTCTCACTGTGTAGCCCTGACTAGCCTGGAACTCACTATGGAAATCAGACTGGCTTCAAACTCAGAGGCCCATCTGCTTCTTCCTCCTGCATGCTGGAGTTAAAGGTGTGACCCACAAGCTTGGCTAAATATGTAGACCAGGCTGGCCTCAAACTACTGATCCTTCTGCCTCTGCATCTTCCACAAATCCTGTCAGGGTGACCACCATGACTGACCTAAACCACCTTTGATACTCACAAGACACTTAGGAAGTCTTGCTAATTCCTGTGTCACCTAGAGTCTGTAGACATGTGTGGGTGTACCCCATGACTGCTGGCCCTGAGAACATGCCTCCCCAGGGCTTTCCCCCTTGCCCTTAGTTTTCATTGTTTGTTATAGTTGAAGTCCTAGCTCCAAGGACTGGGAATGTGACCTTCTTTGGAGATAGAATCTTTATAAAATTTAAAATTAAGCCGAGGCTGTGAGATTGAGCCTAACTCCAGTTTAACTGGTGTCCTCATACAGGGGGAAGATTTAGAGATGAACCCAGCAGAGACGACATGATAGAAGGACCCAAGATAGAGGAGGGAGGCCATTATCATGTTGAGATGGGCTGGAACAGATCCTTCTTACAGGGCCCTTGGAAGGAACCAACCCCACCAGCACCATGAAGGTATACTTCCAGCCTACAGGCAGAGGCAACAGTCTGCATGGTTTAAGCCACCCCTGGAAATGAACAAATCACCTCTTACAGCCTCCCTTCACTTCTGAGAAGGTGCGGAACTTGTTCTGCTGACTTGTAGAGCTGCTGGTACTGCAGTCTCTCCAGTAATGGGAATGGTACATAAATGAGGTAAGACAGTAGCAGTGACCAGCAAGTCAAAGCAACAGGAAGTAGTGGGAGGCAGTGGCCAGAGCTAGGAAACGCTGTGGGCCTCGCTGCTGTCCGGGGTGGGCTCACCAAACTCATCTCTGAACCGCCAGGAGCATGTGAGTAATTACAGAGGTTTTCCAGGCCCAGCGTCCCTGATTCACCCTCACGGGTGCATAATGGAATCAAATGTGATTCCTTAGCAGTCCCAAGTGGTGACTGGTGCCACTCGAGTCAATAAAACCCACTCTGGGAAAGAAACTAGATTATGGGTCAGTAAAGGGTGGACGGTTGCCGAGTGATTGCTGATTGTTCCCTGTGGGGAGCCCTCCACTGGCCTCTCAATTCATTTCCACCAAATTACCCACAGCTGCCAAGGCAGGGCCCTGGGTTTGGATTTGTTATTTAGATTGCTTTTGCCTGGGATCCTTTGACAGTGATGTGACCGTGTCGAATCCAAAGGAGGTTTCATGATGGCATGGTAGAGGTACTTACTCCTGTACACTGAAGGGCCCATGGGTACAAGCACCCATGCTAGGGGAGGTACAGCCAATGAAGTCTCTTGTGGGGTATCTTACCTTACACGGGTGAGGGTCTACTCCGTAGGTCTCTAGTGTCTGTGCCTTTCTTAAGAAATTCAGCTCTGATGTTGCTGGTGTTTGACCACTGGAATGAAAAGGAAATGGTCTCAGGGCTGTCCTGTCTCCCAGTTTCCCCAGGGGTGAGCCCTCTGTTAAGAAGTAGTCAGCTGGGCAGACACAGCTCTCTGGTAGAGCAGCATGTTTATTTTATACAGTTGAGTGGTCACGTGGGATTATTACAGACAGCTGGGTGAAGGACTCAGGTTTAGCTTGTCTTGCTAGGAGCAATCTCTGTAGGAGAGCCATCTTTAGACTGTTAATATCGGGGAAGAAAGTTATGGTGGACTTTTTCTGCATATACTGTCAACATTCTCACCTGGACCCTGAGGAAGGCTTTACTATCTCTTTGAACCTCAGCCTGGGTGGGGGCAGGCTTTGCTACTCTCATGGGGATGAGGCATTAAAAAAAAAAAAAAAAAGATGTGATCAGAGTAGGCCACACATTTTTTTTTTTTCATAGTGTTTTCCTGCTTAGCTGTAGAACCAACTTTAGAGATTTGAGGCTAAGGTTAAAACTTAGAGTGAGGGCTGGTGGGATGGCCCAGAAGGTAAGAGCACTGGTTGTTATTCCAGAGGAGTTGGGTTTGATCCCAGCACATGGCTCACAATCATTGGTTAACTCCAGTCCCAGGGGATCTAATGCCCTCTCCTGGCCTAAAGAGTGTCCCGGTCCACAGACTACATACATGCATAACACCCATATGCACAAATAAAAATAAAAAAATGAGAGAGCAAAGCGAAGCTCAAAGTGAAGCTGGATATACAGTGTGTCTCGTGGGCTCAGACGGAGGAGCAGGGAGCAATAAGGTGGCTCTGAGATTACAGAGCCAGCGATGGAAGTGTGTGGTATCTGTAACCTCAGCACTTGGGAAATAGGGGGGGGGTCCAGGAATTTAAAGCCAGCTTTAAATGCACAAAAAAATTTAAGGCTAGCCTAGACTACACAAGATCCTGACTCAAAACAAAACAAAAAACCAACCCCCCCCAAAAAAAAACCCAAAACAAAAGCCAAAACCAAATCAAAACGAATAATCAAGCAACACACATCATCAAACCCCCTAGAGAAAATGCAGGCCAAGCAGGACTGTCTGCCATGAGTGCAGGTTCTGGTCTTGTGTGTGTGTGTGTGTGTGTGTGTGTGTGTGTGTGTGTGTGTGTGTGTGCTCACAGCATGACTTGTCAGAACCCTCCCTCCCCCGTGTGGGTCTGGGGAGGAACCCAGGATGGCAGGCTTGGCAGCAGATGATGGACCATCTCACTGGACAGATGCTATGAGAAAACATTGTTTTTTGAGACAGGCCTTACAAAGTCCCTGGTTGGCCTGGAACTCATGGAAATCCACCTGTCTCTGCCTCCTGAGTGCCAAAATTAAAGGAGCACTCCACTAAGCTCAGCTGAGGTTGTGGTTTAAAGGACTGGGATAATAACTGTGGTATTTCTCAACATGCAGTACTACGGAGAAGGAAGACACATCTGCAGGCTGGTCACAGCTTTCTCGTCTGTGAGCCACATAGACTGATATACAAAAGGTTCAGTACACCCTGCTGGTCCACTCAACCCTTACTCTTGGCCATAAGACAGCACAGGAATGTAGGGTTAGGAGAAGCAGGACCGTGGTTCTCAACCTTCTTAAGCCTGCAGCCTTTAATACAGTTTCTCATGTTGTGATGACCCCTCCAACCATAACATTATCTTCATTGCTGCTTCATAACCACTGTTATGAATTGTAATGTAAATGTCTATTATGCGATCTACACGAAAGGGCTGTTCCCGACCCCCAGGTTGAGAATGATTGTGGTGGGTGATGCTGACAAGCTTCCAGCACCCCACGGCTCTCCACGCACAGGGTGAAACTATAAAATGGAAGGAAGCTGGGTCTAGCCATCTGAAGAAGCCTTGGCACTGCTCTCTTCCCGCCTGCTTCCTGAAATATGTAGATGAAACGACCCTGGAGTCAACTGTGGCACTGGTTCTGGGCCCTTCTACATGCAGAGTCTGGGAAATGCAGGCTGTAAGGTGAGGAGGGTGGCCTGTGACGTCGCCAGCTCTGATGGCTGGTGAGCAGGAACAAAAGTTGCTCATAACTAAATGTATCGTTTGCCCAAAGTCATATGTCAGAGCAGGAAGTAAGCCCACCCAAGCGAGAAGCAGGCCAGGTGCTCCCCTGGGGGTCCCCTTGAAGAGGCCATTGTACCTCTTGCTGTACTGTGCTACTTCTGGAAAGTAGATCAAGGAACAAGTGCACAGCCTGAGCCCATAGGAACTGTCAAAGTCACAGGGAGGAAGAAAATTCGGATGTTTTACACTATGAAAGCAAGGCAGAACCTGTGCCTGTAGGTATCAGGGTGAAGGTGCACTCCTACAACTACCAACAAACCCCAGGTGCAAGGAGGTATTTGGAAAACGCCTTCCAGGAGCAAGCTCATTCCATGTCCGAAGGAATCTGCCCCTTAAAATTCATTAACCTTGGGAGTTTGATCAGATCTCCAGGGTCTTCTCGGGAACCATCATTTCCTGAGGAATCCCTTGCCTTGAACTAACTTTCTGCAGAAATGCCCCCATTCCTCTGACATCTTACCCTCTGGGCAGCCAGCAGAAATCCTTGAACTCTGAATGGGTGCTCACAAGCAGATCTGTCATTCTAATTTTTAACCACAAGGGGTCACCATTTCCCTAACAGTGACAGGACCGACTATTAGGCTCTGCACTGAGAAGATTGGAAAAACCCAAGATTGCAACTCTGATAGGAGCCTGTCTGCTCACACCAGACTATGACAGTCTGTTTCCGCAAATGCTGATGAAGCTTTTGGTTATGTTGTGTAAGCTCTGAATGCAGATGGAGGGGACAAGGTCACGGTGTGGTAGGCTCTGGGTTAAATTCAGTGTGCTTAGAAGCACCCACTTCCTCTAGCACAGTCCTTTGTCACAGCAGGAAGCGCACAAACCTTATGGCAAGAGTAAATCTTTGTAATGAATATATTCCCATTCTTATCCATTGCCCACTTTCCAATTCTCCTTATAGACACACAGACTTTGGTTTATTACCGCCTATAATACTCATGATTCATGTTATGACCACCATTTGTGACTTTGCTCTCTTTGCTTCTTTTTAAAGTATCTTAAAAAAAAAAAAATGAACAAAACCCACAAGGAAACCCATGGTTTTGTCTAACTAATATACTCAAAATAAACGAAAATAAAAATAAACAAAATTCTTCATTTAAATGTAGCTTAAATTCAATCTATCTTTTCTATGTTGGTTAACACATTTTTTTTTAATTATTGCTTAATTGTCTTAATAAATCCAAAGCCCTAAAAGTTAAATGGGATTGTAGCATATTAAAATGATGACTCAGCCTCTGTTACTTTATAGCGTTCTAGCACACATACCTTTGCTTCAGGCTGTTTCTCTGTCTGGGAAACCTGTGTCCTAGCATAATACATAAAGTAGAGCTCATTCCACCATTACTCTTTGTAAAGTTACTCCCTGCAGAAAAGCCTATTTAACGGGGGTAGGGAGTGGGGGCAGTGAAAGACTGCATCCATGATGTTTGTGGTTCTGCATGATCGGGGTAGGCTAAACCAAGCTGACTGAGGAATGCAGTGTTCTGTGGTTATCAGCCACCGCATCCCCGGTGCAGGTATCTCACAGTGTGCTGACGCTACAGTCTCTAAACCATAGCACTTGATGTGTGGCAGCTGGGCCCTGTGCAATTTATCTCCCATCTAACTCAGCTGCTTGGCTTCTGAGATCAGACAAGCCAGGGCTCACTCAGAGTGCTATGGCTGCAGACTGCTCTTGGTGAGGTTAGCCTTACTGGGAGGGGGCTGTGCTGTCAGTGAATCCCTGAAAATGGGACATCGCAGGGTCACCATGGTGGGAGCATCAGTCTCTGAGAACAGAGGATATAACCAGAAGCTGTGTGCTCAGTGGCCAGGGCCCCAAGTGAGTGTCATGTACCTGAGTTCAGTCTTGTGAATCTCGGCGATTTTCTTTTCCAGTTTCTCTGAATGCTTCGGGAAAAATTGGAACTTGGAGCTGTAGCCTTCAGGGTGCTTTCCCGGGTCATAATCCCCAATCTCCGCTTTTCAAAGGTAGACAACAACAATAACAACAACAAAACACCAAGATTAACATAGGGTTTGGAAGCCAAGGCACTAGGCTGACACTGAGCTTGGCCCTTGGCTGGCAAGAGGGCAGACCCCAGGGAGTGGATCTGTGCCTGTTTTTCCCTGCTGTACACAATAGGTTGACATTCAAGTCAAAGCAGAGTTTACGGCTGGCTCTGAGCTCTGAGGTGACAAGAAAATTTGCAACGAAAGAGCAGAAGCCTGTTCTATGCTCCTCAGCCCTTCAGTCACATGGGAAGGCTTGGGAGCCATGCTCTGCCTGGTGGCAGCAAACAGTGAGCTTGGTCAGGAAGACAAGGACCTCCTGTATCCCAAGTTAGATACCTAAATCCCATCTCAGAAGATTTTAGTAGAGACTGTTCAGGACTCATTCTCACACATGGAACCAGATAAATACATTCAGTGTTCACTGTGGCTGCCAGGTAGGTAGGCCTGCTGCTGGGAACATGGCTATAACCCAGTGACCGAGTGCAGGAGCACCAGGCTCTAAGACAGTCAGTGTCTGTCTATGCTGTACCCAGTGCCATGCCTACAAAGTCCATTTCTAAGGCTGTGCTGTGCACTCTCGGGGAGCTCTTAGGAACATTTCCCTCAGTTCTCCCAGTCAGAAGCCAGCTTTCCCCACCCAAAGGCTAGCTCAGAAAAGGAAGCTTGCTGGCTGTCTCCCTTCCTTCTTTCTGAGGGCCACATGTTCTTCAGTCAAGGCAGAATCAACATTGGGAGGAAAACAAGATCCCTGTCATAGCTGAACACGGTGCCCTGGGCTTGTGTGGTCTACTGCGAACTATGGTTCCTTTCAAGTTATTTGGGGCTGAGTGTGGTGATGGTAGATGTCTGTAGCCTCAGGTACTGAGGCGTCTGAGGCAAAGGCTTGCTCACCTGAGCCCAAGAAGTCAAGACCAGCCTGGACAACATAGTGAAACCATATGTCTAAAACAAAAAAAATAAAAACCTCCAAATTTCTGTTGTTGAACAGAAGATCTTATTCCTTAAAGTATGAGTGACCTTGAACCTTGAGATCATTTTGGTTTTATTTGAAAAGCTTCAAGGGGAAAATATTGATGTTGGCTACCAAATACTTTCTGAAGAAAAAATAATTTGATATAATTATCAGGGTAGACCCGAGGAAAAAAGACTAGAATGTAACAGTGCAAACAGAGCACACCAGGCCTCCTCTCTGGGTTCCTCAGGATGCACAAGTGCCAGCCACACTCCTCGTTGGCTGGTATTAAAGTGGTACTCTCAGAGTCAGATCCCTAGCAGGCACAATTTCTCCCTCTTACCACAGGTCTGATATTTCTCCTGCCAGTGAGCTCTGCAAAGATTCCCCTGGGAGTTCTTTGAGTCACAATCAAGGGTTCATATTCTTAAATGGAAACTTCATGGTTTTAGGTCCAAATGATCCCATTGTGAATGACAGTTTCAGGCTGGAGCACTAAGAAAATTCCACGGAGTGGCCCTTGACTGTCCTCAGCATTTCATGAGAGAAGGGCATGACAGGTCCCCACCTTTCACGGTAGATGCCCACAACCAGTCTGGGAATCAGCCTCAGGAAACAGTTTCTCACTTGAGAATACTTAGGGCTGAGAGATCTACAAAATAGATCCCAGAATCCCATCATGCCTCACACCTTGAGAGGGTGGGAACAGATGCTCCTGATTACTCCTCTGCCTCACAGAGACATTAACAAGTCTTTGAGGCCAAATGACTCAAGGGGCTAGCAGTGCGTCCTTGAGTGCAGGAGGGCTCTGAGCTTTTTGGCTCTAGACAACCCAGGCAAAATCCTTTAAGTGAGAAACTGTTTTGATCTAAGAAGTCATCATCTGTGGTACATGGATTAATGTAATCAGGACTTATCGTGAAAAGCAAATTTATTCTGTCCAAAGTCATTACCTTGAAGGATATAGGCTGCTAACAAGGCGGCATCCGATGTTTTACAGAGAAGACGGCCGTGGTAGAGATCCCTTTTGATCTGTAGGAAGACTAGGTACCTGCAGAGAGAACACAGAATGAACTAGAAAGGATCACTCTGATTGCTTCAAAGACATAAATATGTAACATAAGCCTATCAAAATCTTTGTCAGGGCATTTTCCCTACATTCATTTTTTTTTCATGCCATCGAACAAATACATTTTCCACGTCTTTGTAGGCGCTCAGATACTTTGCTCTGAATTATTAATTGTTTCAGGTTCAAATCAAAATAACCTGTCAGTTCAGTACAGACATACACTCCCGTGTAAAAGTACCTCCTCTTTACTCCCCCCACCTTGGCCTCCCCTCCCCCCATGCCACCAAAGTGCTGGGATCTGGAGGGAACCAGCCTCTGCCAGTCTGATACAATCAGGAAAAACAGTACCACCAGGGATGGGAAAATAGGGCCTGCCTTGGCCTTAGAGTGGAATGGTGGGCGAAGGAAGAGGTCCAGGAAGCTTAGGCTTGGCATTAGAATTTGTTCCCCTGTAGATTGCTGGCGGCGATCAGTCAGATCCCTTTGAACCCAAATAAAAAGGGAGAAAAAAGGGGCTAGAGAGATGGCTTGGAGGTTAAGAGCCTACACTGCTCGTGAAGAGGACCTGCGTTTGGTTCCCTGCACCCATGTTGGATGGCTCACACAACCCATTGGTAACTCCAGTTCCAGGGTATCTGACAGCTTGTCACCCTCTGGATACTGTAGACACCTGCACTCACATATGTACGTCTGTGCTTTGTGTGTGTGTGTGTGTGTTTGTGCACATGCTCCTAAATATTTAGAAAAATGTGAGAAATGGCGATCACGTAGGAGGACAGTAGGAGTTACGTACAGAACATGTATGTGAGGTTGAGGTAAAGGTATCAACAACAGAAGTCCTTGCACTGAGTACCCATCTGCTAGGGCAGATACTGCATGATCCACATCTGATATCTCATTTAATTCTTGCATAACACTTTGAACCAGGCACTATTATTACCTCCACCTTTTCTAGATAAACCTGAGGCTTCAATGGTTTTCTCACAGACACAAACTAACCAGTAAAGGCCAGATCCCAATTCACGACTTCTGTGCTCTGAATTCTACCCTCTGACTGCAACTACTCTACAGTTTCTGAATTGCTTGGGCGGCTCCTGACACCATGGGATGGAGCTGATAGCCTTCCATTTGGAGGGGTCCTTCCCCAGAGTGCTGACAGATGACTATACTCTCACAAGGGCAGACCTATAGCTACAAGGTGTGTAAGTTCCTTGAGTGTGTCCTCTCTCACACTGGCTTTGTGACCAGGAGGCACATGGGATGCCTTCACACACTCCATTTCCCGAGAAACTGCTGAATTCTCACCTTTTGTAGGCGCTGGCCTTGGTGATTGGCTGTTAGTAACAGAACAAAACAGAAATGATTGTCTCCACAGAGTCACCACAGCTGCTTTGTCCTTTCTCTTGGACCATTCACTCTACCTGAGGATGCTTACGCTGCCCTACAGAAAGGCCCGTGGGGTGCAGAGATACTTGCTGCCAACAGTCTCATGAAAACCCTCAGATGAATAAAGTTCCAGCCCACTCATGACTGATCCTGAGCCAGAAGCTCCCAGATAAATCACCCTGACCTCTCAACCCACAGGAGCTCCTAGATGGCTTGTTACTTTCAGCTAAGGTTGGTTTTTTGTTAGATAGCCACTCGTGATTGTAGCATCCCTGGGACATGGGTCAGGGAGGAGTAACAGAACTTAGCCTACGTTCCACTGATCCCAACCAGCAGAACCTAGGGTCTCCTTCGATAACTGGTTTCCTCTGTTTTATATTAGTCTGAATTACATGTCCAGTTAGTCATGTGAAAACGCCCAAAGCTCCTCATATGACTTGCATATAAGAGGCAGAGTCCCAAGAAATGCAAAAGTATCCCTGTGACCAAATCAGTGTGTGGCACCCTTCCTCAAACCAAAGGGAAGGTGAGCATTTCTCCTGGGAGTGTGTGAGAACCATATCTCCCCTCCTCCATCAAGCCCACTTGGCCCTAACATTCGCCAAGAAAAACTGGCGTCATCCAGAATGAATAATTAAGATGGATCTATCAAATCCGGCTTGTCTGCACCCTGCTTCCCACAGTGAAATGCCACACGGTGTGTGGGAGAGGCGAGTAAGCACTTCCCTGCCTCTCACTGTTCCAACCCCCACCTTCCACAGGTCTTGGCAGGATGCAGATACAACCTTTGCCCCAACTCATTGCTCACTTCCTGGGCTCAGATTCACACATCATTTCCTCCCTGATGCTCTGCTCATCTATGATTGAGAATCTGGGACAGGATTTCCTGGACAGAAGGAGATGCTTCAAACAGTACTCACAAATCTGAACAGTGATTCTCTTTGTCACAGACTGAGGAACAGTCCCCTAGGGAAGGGTGTCAGAGGTGCTCCTGTGGTCTCTGGAGTCTCTGATCCCCACTGTGTGCAAGGTACCAGCCTTCCTTGCATAGAAGACTGCTGCTTTACAAGGCATTGCTACGGATGGGCCCGTGGCAGATCTAGGGTGAGGTGGCTGGTTCACAGTTCTCTGAGGCTGCTTACAGGGCAGCTGTAAGGACTTCAAGGGGAAATGCCATGGCAAATGGAGGGAGGGAAGGGCGGGCGGGCAAGGTATACCCTAAAGAAAATGAGTTATTAGAGAGCAGGAAGAAATGAGCTCACTAAAGGACCCCCAACATCTTCACAAGGCACCCCTTGATTTTTCTACCACAGTGGTGTCCACTGTTTTGGGTTGACCTGATGCTGAAGCTGTACCCCCACATTATCACAGTGTCCTTGGACCCTTCCCATGAGACTCTGGGGTTATCTTGTGTGAAGTTCTGTCATCAAGGCAATTGTGTGTTGTCAGATGGGGGGTCAGCCTGCTGGGCCTGATCAGCACACCTGGGTGCTACTGCTCCTCAGAACCATAGTTAAGAAACAGAAGTCCCTCGATTCATAGCTGAGGAGACAGACTCATAGCTGAGGGACAAGATGTGGCGTGACTTGTCTAGTGTTACCTATCAGGCTCAGTTCAGGCCTCTGGTTCTGGGCCCAGTGCTTTTCTACCCTGTGGTAATTCATTTATCTATCAGAGGGGAAAGAAGTACCCTGAACTTCTCTTTCTCGTGTATATGTATGTGTATGTGTATGTACGTGTATATGTATGTGTATGTGTATGTACGTGTGTATGTATGTGTATTTGTATGAACGTGTGTATGTATATGTGTATGAACGTGTGTATATATGTGTATATGTATATACATCAATTGCTGAGCCCTCTCTCTAGCTCATATACATTTACATATATTTAAATATATATTAAATTATTAAAATTAAATTGATTATTAAATTATATACATATATATATAAATGTATATGTATACGAGCTGGAAAGATGGCTCAGTGGTTAAGAACGTTTGTTGCTCTTCCAGAGAACTTGAGCTCAGTCCCACAGGCTGCCCTTTACTGACTGGAACTCCAGCCTCAGAGGATTCAATGCCTACTTCTGGTCTCTGTGAGCACACACACAGTTTTTTGTTGTTTTGGTTTTTTGAGACAGGGTTTCTCTGGGTAGCCTCAGCTGTCCTGGAACTTGCTCTATATACCAGGCTGGTCTTGAACTCATAGAAATCTGCCTCCTGAATGCCGGGATTAAAGGCGTGCGCCACCACAGCCTATACACATACACAAATTTTTAAAGAGAGACTTTATTACTATTATTTTTTTGTTTGTGTTGAGGTCAGAAGACAGCTTGTGAGAATTGGTTCTCTCTTTCTGCGTGGTGCCAAAGGACTGGCAAACCCAGGTTTACCAGCGTCTTTCCCCCTGAACCCCATGGCCAGCTCCACAGGGTTCTCTTCGGCTGCTGTGCTGTTCAGGTGAGTGTCTAGCCAGTCTGTCTCCCTTCTGCACATGTTAGGAGGGCGGAGCCTGGGCCTTCAGAAGGCAGGGTTACTTGGCAAGCATGTTTATCCACTCAGCTATCTCACTGGTCTGTGGTTTTTTTTTTTTGTTTGTTTGTTTTATTTTTATAGCTTTGCTTATCTTGCTCTGTCCTTCACCTGTAAAGGCCAGGAACTTTACAGGTACTAGGAAAAATACAGGAGGGTGCAGAACACAGTCACGCCTCTCCCAGTTACATATAAAGGGAGACAGATGACAACATGAAACAAAATATCAATGCTAGCAACTCTCCTGTGCACCTGTGCCCCATACTCCGCTGCTGTATGCGCTTACACACACACACACACACACACACACACACACACCCTCAACCTCGCTCAAGCCTCCAATAACTCCATGAGTAACTGCCATTTTTACAAACGAGGAAACTGAGTGCCGGAGGTTCTGTTGCTAGTCCTGTCTCATTGCTAAAAAAACAAACCCCTGAGATTTGAGTCCAGGTCTTTCTGATTCCGAGCCAGGGGCTGGCACTAGGACCCGCTGCTGTACTTTCTAATGGACAGATTTTGCTGGAACATTGCCTTGCTCACTCATTCATGCATCATCCAGGGCTGCTTCCGAACAGCACTGATGGAACCCAGTGGTTGTGACAGAGACCATATGGCTCCAAAAGCCCTAAACACTTACTTTCCACCCCTTTCCAGAGGGATAGAAATCCTTGGCAATCCATGTTAGCCTAATGGAGCCTCAAATAATATTCACTGAAAGAATAAATGATTGGGTTTGCAGTGTGCTCATGCACACATTCATTCACTCTAGTGACTCCTCCACCCCACTGTGTGCCAGGCCTCTGCCTCCTGGTAAGGTGTGACTGTGTCCATTCCCTTCTGGTCTGTCAAAGAGTTCATCCACCTGCCGCCCTGATAAAAGCTAAATCTGGTGCTTAGCTCTCTTTTTTTGGCTCTGTCACCAGTCTAGACAAAAAAAAAATTCTATTGTTTAAAAACAAAAATGATAAAGGAAATTAATCAGGATTTGGAAACTAAATTTGTTTTGTGGGAAGGAGCAATGGATAAAGTGAAGCAGTATTCTTTTTTTTTCCCTAAACTGATGTTCAGTTTCTTTCTCTCTCTTTTAAATGCTTATTTATTTTTATGTGTATGAATGTTTTGCCTGCACATATCACTGTGTGCCATGTATGTGTAGTACCCACAGGGGAGGGTGTTAGATCCTCTAAGGCTAGAGTTACAAATGGTCGTGAGCCACCATGTGGATGCCAGGAATTGAACCAAGGTCCTTTGGAAGAGCAGTCAGTGTTTTTAGCTGCTGAGCCATCTCTCCAGCCCCGGAAACGGAGTTCTTTTCTCTCAAGCTCATCCCTCCTCAGCCTAGCTTCATGGGAGATGGCAGTGAAGGTTTGGATCAAGAGGACAGGAGTGAGGCGGGGTGGGGGGATGCCGACGACGCACTGTCAGCTAGGAGGGATGCTGACTGGGTACTGAGTGAGGCTGGGGCAGCACCCACCCCCTCAAGATCGGTAGGGATGTGAATGGGAAACAGAGCTAATTCCACGGCTGCACAGTGTTTTCCAGGGAGGGATGGAAACTGCAAATCAGGCCAGGCACCCCACAGTTCATACTACGGACAATGTGAGAAAATTGCACTCTGGGGAAAGAAGGTTGGAGGGGTAAAGATGGAGGGGAAATGGTCTGAGGTGGTTACTGAGGACACATGTAGGTGACAGAAGTGCTTGTCTGCCAACTTGGTGAGCCTGGCCATGATCCCGATGCTGCTACGTTGACATGGACCATGTAATCGATTTGGCAGAGAATACATTAAGCCTTTGCTCAGGGCAAGGTTTCCTGGGGGCTGGAAGTGTACCAGGAAGTGTAAGACCCTCCACTGTGCATGGTGACACACAGGCTATAATCTCAGCACTAGGGAGATGGAGGCAGGAGCATCGTGAGTTCAAGGCCAGCTTAAACTACATAGTGACACTCAAAAAAACCCTGAGTCCAAACCGAGCCTTGTCTGAATTCATGATCCACAGAATCTGTGATAATAAATGCTTATTGTAATGTTTAATTATTTAGTTTTGTGAACCAGGGGTCTTTTTGAAAATAAAAGTTTAAATAGTTGCATACATTCATACAACATATATTGATCATATTCACCCATGATCACACTCTTCCGGCTTCCTCTGTGTTCCCAGTCAAGGCACAGTCTTACATAAGCCTGATTGGCCTCAATTTTTCTTTCTTTCTTAATTTAAAAAGTTAATATGTTACAGGTGTTTTGCCTGTATGTGGTCTTTGTACCAGATGTGTGCTTGATATCCAAGGAGGCTAGAAAGGGTACCAGATCTCCTGGAGCTAGAGTTATAGATGATTATGAGCGACTATGTGGGGGCTGGGAATTGAACCCACGTCCTCCTGAAGTGTAGCCATTGCTGCTCTTAACCACTGAGCCATCTCTCCAGTCCCCAAATTTTCTTTTTCTTTTTTATTTAAATATTTATTTTTAGCAGGGCAGTGAGTCACCTAATGATGCTGGGAACTGAATGCAGGTCTTTGGAAGAGCAATGTGTGCTCTTAACCTGTGCGCAATCCCTTTAGCCCTGGCCTCGGTTTTTCTATGCAGCCAGGACGACTCCTATCCTTCACCTGCATCTCCCAGCTGCTGGCCTTATAGGCGTGAGCTGCCACTGCTGGACTGGGGTGAATGCTGTTGTTGCTTTTAACAAAGAATAAGGAGGAGGAGGAGGAGGAAGAGGAGGAAATAATAAGGGTTGAAGAGATGACCCAATGGTTCAGTATAAGTTACACAATCATGTGGTGGAATGTTCTCTGTACGATATAAATAAATAACTGTTTGGACCCATGCAGGGCACCGTAGAAGTGGGTGGAGAATCAGAGGCAGCCAGGTAGGAAGAAGGGGTGGAGTTTACTAGTCGCCATTTGTCCCCCGAAGAAGAAGCATGTAGGAATTCAGGTGAGCCACGGGCTGCAAGCCACGTGGTGGGTAGATTCATGGAAATGGGTTGATTTAAGAAGAAAGAGCTAGCTAGTAATGTGCTTAAGATATGGGCCAAGCAGTGTAAAGTATATAAGCGTGTGATTCATTTCTTTTGGGGGACAAAAGCCTCGGGCGCGCGAACCAGGTTCCAAATTGCCGGCGCCACACGCACACCAGGTCACAAATCTCCGGACCCAAACAGGCCGGGAAAAACATACTACAACACAATCATGAAAACTGGCATTTAGGGGCTGGAGAGATGGCTCAGCGGTTAAGAGCACCCTCTGCTCTTCCAGAGGACCCGGGTTCGATTCCCAGCACCCACATGGCAGCTAACAACTGTCTGTAGTTCCAGTTCCAGGCAAACACCAAGGCAAATAAATAAATAAATAAATAATAAAGAAATAAAGTTAAAAAAAAAAAAAAAGAAAACTGGCATTTAGATCCCAGTACCCATATTACAAGCCATCATGCTTGAAACTTTAGCACTGAAAGATCTGGTGATCTCTTCTGGCCTCTGCATGTGAGCAGGCATGTACACACCCACACACACTAAATAATTAAACAAAAAAGAAGCTAGTAAACTGGTTAATCATCCCAATAATCTGTAGAGTTACAATGAGGTTGAATAATATACGGCCAAGTCCTACAGTCAGGAAGTAACACACTCTGGATTTGAGCCCCCAGGTGTGTGTGGATTCTTGGTAGGAGGGTCAGTATGTTAATACAGTTATATTTGATTTTAAAAAATGTGATGATGAGCTCTAGTAGCCAAAAACAACAACAACAACAAAAACCCCACTAGAAAGCCCTGTGTCTAAGTGTAGTCACCAAATTGTTAGACCAGTTCCTTTTAGCCCTACTGTGGGGCCAGTGTCATAGAGAAGAGGCCATGTTGGAGGTTGCAGGAGGCAAGGAGATGGCCTTTAACAAAGGTGTTAAGCTTGGCCGGGCAATGGTGGCACATGCCTTTAATCTCAGCACTCTGGAGGCAGAGGCTGGTGGGTCTCTGAGTTCAAGGCCAGCCTGGGCTACAAATCAATTTCTAGGACAGCCAGGGCTACACACAGAAACACTATCTCAAAAACCAAACCAAACAAAAATCCCAAAAGTGTTAAGTTTGGTCTGACCTGGATGAGAGTGTACAGGGTCTGCTCTAGCACTTTCAGCAGGGAGAAGGGGACTCAGGTCATGAGGGGTAGTGCTTTCACAAAACACCTCTCTGTTTAAGTCAGTAGACACAGTGGTCCTTTCCCCACAGACCTGCCCAAGGCTATAGGGCTGCTATCTAAGATGGTGGCAGTCACCTTCAGTCCCATGAGAATGAACAGAGCCCATAGTTCTCACATTCACATGGCTGTCCTCTGTGCTTTATTCCTGGTGTGTGTATACAGGAGGCAGTCTTCTTGGTCGTGACTCCAGGAGATTCTCCCCAACCCACACTTAAGTCCACGTGAAGCCACTTACCTTCCTGACACCTTCCTAGGTTTTTCTACACTACTTCCAGTTTCTCATCCTCTCTCTCTCTCTCTCTCTCTCTCTCTCTCTCTCTCTCTCTCTCTCTCTCTCTCTCTCTCCTGATTTCCTGTCACCTGATATAAGCCAGCAGCATGCTCTTCCA
Source organism: Sigmodon hispidus (assembly GCA_004025045.1). Classification (NCBI taxonomy): domain Eukaryota; kingdom Metazoa; phylum Chordata; class Mammalia; order Rodentia; family Cricetidae; genus Sigmodon; species Sigmodon hispidus. The sequence goes on along the minus strand of PVIH01006800.1, from coordinate 10,382 downwards.
CAGTAATGAAGAGGATTCTGCATTCCCTCTTCTTTTGTTTCTTTGGGATTTTAAAAAGTAGTTCAGGATTCAAAACAGATCTCCAGGCTGTATGGGACAAGTTGTCTAGTATAGCAGTCACCTCTTTCCTGACTTTGCTTTCCCCAAGGCAGTGGAGAGATTAGAGTTAGTTCCATTTCTTCCTCAGTGGTCCCACCTGCCACAGCTGAACATCACATATTTGCCGATGACAAGATAAGGGACCCCAGCAACACAGAATTTCTGAATCTCAGAGGCAAGGTTTAGGGGAGCTGGGCTGATCCTGTTCATTGACCCTCTTGCAGGGTGGCTATAGGCTTTTTCTCTTTCTCCAGTGGAAGAGACAGGGTTCATCGCATGCCTTCCCCAGAACATAGCTCCTACAATGAAGAGAGCTTCATGCACCTGCTTAAACAGCGTGCTAGGATCTACTCAACCAGCGAGCTAGGATCTCATTGTTTTCCACTCTGCCTTCCCTAACCCTAACCCTAACCCTAACCCTTGGCAGCTCCCAAGTATGTCCTTAAAGACACTGGATTCTATTTCTAAGTTTAAAATCAAGCAGCAACACAGCCTTCTCTAAAACCATCAACAGGGTCACAATATAGGCAAGAGGAAAAGAAAAAACAAAAACAAAAACGGCTGTTGAGCAATTAGTTACTCCAGATTCCTTGTAGGTGAGCAATTAGAAGAGATTCAGAAGAGGAAGCTCTTGCTGCTACATCTCCAGAGGCGGGGAGCAAAGAAAGTGGGAGGCAAGAATACACAAAAACAGTCTCTACCTAGGAAGCATTCCTCCAAAGAGAGCCGCATTCCTCCAAAGAGAGCCGTGCACTTCCAAATCCAAATTCCCACCTCCCCCACAGGCCACAGTTGGCTGGGAGCCAGATGCCTGCCTGTCTCACCTGGTTATTTCTTCTTTCAGGGCAGCAGGGTCTGCAGGGTAGAACTTCACACGGAAACACATGGTGAACGGAGGCTGGGCTGCAGGAAAAGGTGCCTGTTAGGAGAGACCCTCTCAAGGAGATGACTGGGTTCCCCTCCTGGCTGGCATGCACAGGCCCCTGAACCTTTTGCGGAGCTAGATAGAAGGCTTGGCATTGGGAGTGCTAGCTGGAGGACCCAGAATCCACATGGTAGCTTGCAACCATTTGTAACTCCAGGTCTAGGGGACCTGATGTCCTCTTTTGGTCTCCAGGGTACCAGGCACACATATGGTACACATACACACATACATACATACATGTAGGCTAGCCTGAAAGAGCCCTTTGTGAATAAGGCCACTACACACTCGAACAATCAATCAACAATTACATAGGTAGAGCAAGTCTTCCTACCCTGGGGGGTTTCCCCCATCCCCGAAATGATGAAGCTTAGATTCTTTAAGAATACTCACATCTCAGCTGCTTCACCACTGACTTTGTAAATTCCAACCAATGCTGAAACAGAGAACACGAGACAAGACAATTCTGGTGAGAAGTGGTGTCATGTGAAACGCCGAGACAGAATCCAATATTCCAAAAGCAGCCCCAAAGCTTATGAACAGAGGTCTGGAGAGGGAAGCAGTGCTCTGAAGTAATTACCCACGATGGACCAGCCATGAAGGGGAAGATGGTCTCTGCTTCAGGTGCCATTCCCAGGATTCCTAGAGACACCTCCCCCAGAAAGGTGTTAGAGCTCTGAGCCCTGATCTTGGCAGGCCCACAGGCACCAATAACTACGCATGGATGTGGAGAGGGCTTGCCTTGAGAAGGGAGTGGCTGGGCTTAATGTCTGCTGTGCATTGTGTTAAACATCTTCTCCTGGCAAAGCAGTGGGGTGGAGGGTGTTGGTGGCAGCTCTAAAAAGTCCTGGCAAGAAGAGAAGCTAGTGGTGGCCATTCCACCTCCCCACCCCTCACCTCCACCCCCGAGTACCATAGGGAGGCAATCCTTGTGTTACTCAGGCTTTCCTGGCACACTCAGGTGTATAAAGCCTTCGTTTCTCGTGATAATTATTTATAATCAATGTGTAGAATAGTATCCCGTTTCTCATGGGTTTTTATATCTAGAACATAGTAATACTACATGTTTTCATTCTCCCTCATGCCACTTAAGCTTGAGGGAAGGCGAGAATAAGACCATTCTAATCTCTCTCTCTTTTAAATATGCTTATGTGGTGGGAAGGTTCATCTTTGTATGCTGTAAATAAAGCATAAACTGTTTTGGCCTATGTGGAGCACTGTAGAAGTAGGTGGAGGAATCAGAGGAGAGACAGGTAGAAGGAGGGTGGAGTCAGACAGTCTCCATCCAGCCACCAAAGAAGAAACATGTAAGGGGCCCAGGTGAGGCATGGCCATGGCCACATGACCAGGTAGATTAATAGAAATGGGTTGAATTAAGATAAAAAAGTTAACTAGCAATGTGCCTAAGACATAGGCCATACAAAATAAAATTAATATAAATGTCTAAGTCATTTTTAAAGAAAAAAACAGCCGCAAACAGGTTGGGCCTCTGGCCTGTACAGGGTCAAAAACCTCTTACAACATATTTATTTGGCGTGTGTGTGTGTGTGTGTGTGTGTGTGTGTGTGTGTGTGTGTGTGTGCATACCATGTGAGTGCATGTGTCCATGGAGGCCAGAAGAGGGTGACTCTGAAAGCCAGAGTCAATGGTGGTTGTGAGCTTTCCAGTGTGTGTGCTGACACCTGAACTTGGGTCATCTAAAAGAGCAGGAAATGCTCTTATGGCTGAGCATCCCTCCCTGGCTTCAGCTTGTTGTAGATCAGTTTCTCAACTCTGTGTGGATACTTATAAAGTTCATTACTGATGCTTGTTGATTTTACATCAAGCAAGTAACTTGCTGATCAGTAGACAGCTAAAACTATTATATGGGGGTTGACTGCTAGGAAGCAGCTTAAAGATGCCAGCTGTAAGTTCTCTGAAGATAGGAACTGACTTGTTTATAAATAATTACCAGGCCTAGAACATGGGCAACTTGTAGTTGTGGAATGGGCAAAGGCATGGGTTCCTCAGTGGCTTTTTTTCCTGGCTACTTCTACTTAGTCTTGGCAGAGACCTTCTTTTGCAGGGAAGTAGCCCAGGCCAGGCAGACAGCAGCTTGGCTTTCTTCAGCTCCCAGCATTCACCTACCGGGCTGGGCTGTGGTTCACGTAGTTAACCGACTCACCAAGAGGCAGCTCTGTCAGCTCCACATGGATAATCTAGGCTGACATTCTGCTCTCTTGCTGCCTCTGATCCGAGCTCCCACGGGGCTGGCAACTTATTATAGGCACTCAGCGTGGTTAAGAGGCCCTTCTCACATTACACGGCCCACCGCAGCTCTGCTTCGCAGGGAAGCCGAAGCAAAAGGTGCAATTGAACAGAAGCCATTGGAGCTGTGCCTTGCCTAGGAAGGTGCGGGAGCCTGTCTGGTTCAAAGTGTAATAGGCCTCTACAGTGAGGAGAACACAGCAAATGTCAGGGGTGCAGTAAACTGAACACCCCTAGACTGACAGGTAGGAAAAATAAAAGGAGACAGAAATGACAAGGAGTGACTGAGACGTGGTCTGCAAAGCAAAGATGAGCCCACTTACAAAGTAAGCAGCCGCTTTCGAATGGACTGTGGAGAGAGCTCAGGGGAGAGCCGAGGTTGGAGAACTTAGGAAGAGTCGGGAGCTGTCACAGCTTGCCTCAGGGACTTTAGGAATCCAGTGGAGGAAGCTTGAGGCTGTCCCAGCAATATGGTGACAGCCTCTTGTAGACTGAGTCCCAGAACAATAGCAAACTGATAACATGAGGTGAGATCAGGGAAAGAGGCAGGATTCAGAGGGAAACAGGCCAAAGAGGGGCAGTCTTCACACTCCGTGGCTTGAAAGGGCGCAAAAAAAGGTCAAAGAAGGGCGGAGGCTGAGGCTGAGTTGAAGCAGCAGGGCACGGCATGAGGCGGCTCCTCCAGAAGAGAATGGTGAAGTGGGATGTCTTTTTGAACGCTGTGGATTATCACTGGATGATAAAGGAATTGTTTTGGCCTATGGCAAGCCAGCTTATAGTCAGATGGGAAATCCAAGCATAGAAAAAGGGAAAGGAAGGTGGAGTCATGTGATGCAATCTAGCCGCCCAAGAAGCAAGATATGGAGTATTGGTAAGCCACGAGCAGCTTGGCAAGACATAGATGAATAGAAATAGGTTAGGATGGGAGAGCTAGCTGGCCATAAGCCTGAGCTATAGGCAGAACAGTCTGTAATTACTAAAAGCCTCTGTGTGCTTACTTGAGACCAAGTGGAGCTGCGGGTCCAAACCTCGGGCTATGCCAGGTTGTGGGCAAGAGAAATTCATTTGGACTGCAGGGTTAGGCTGGGCCAGAAACTTCTGGCTACAGAAGGGTGGGGAGGTAGGAACTCCAGACAAATGAGCAAGCAGTGTTGGAGGACCAATGAGAGACCCGGGGAGCCCAGGGGAGCCCAGGGGAGGAGGTTTACCTCACACCGAGTGAGGAATTCACTTCCCATACCTCTACCATGAATTAGTGGATTTAGAGTAACATCATCACAGGTCATTTAAGACCTCACAGGACTCTCTCAGGCCCCTGTACTCCATGCTACTTTTCTGAATCACCTCATTCTTGGGTTACCATGTGGCTAACTTTAGCGTGATGCCTCAGAAACTACCGTCTACAGAACCAGACTGCCCTGGACTCTGGACTGACCTTGCCACTTACCTTGGTTGGACAACCTGTCCTAATCTACTCTGGAGTCTAGCATGAGCCATAAGGACCACATGATAGAACACATGTGGAGGGTTCAGCACCAGGCACCCTTGGTGCTCAGTCTCCATAAGCCTGCTGCCGAGCTGAGCACACAGCAGATGCTCCACAATGGCTATATCTCTTCTTTCCCAATCTTCTCTTTTTCTTCTTTCTTTAATCCTTTTTCTCTTTAAGCACATTCTGACCTAACTGGAAGATGATCAACAGGACACATTTTGCCCTCTGACTTTATATATGTCACTAGCTGTGAAGGGATCTTGGTGTTTTTTGGAGAGAACGCTTAGGTAAATACTTGAGGGGCAGGGAACCATTGCTTTCTAGAAAATGGGCACATATAGCAGTGAGGACAGCTTCTTCCTATCCAGGCACTTTGTGGCCTCACACTACGATCCAGAGCTGAGGACACCATGTCGAAAGCAGGACAATGGACAAGCTTTGAGGGTAAATCTTCAAACGCTTGCTGCTCATGGCTCTGCCAAGCAGGAAGGCACGAGTGAGGGACATTAAGAGTGGGGGCCGGGCTGGTCAGAGGAAACCTGCACCTCAGAGTCTTCTCTAAACATCACATCCTTCGTATACAACCCTAAACATGGCCTGAAGGACAGAGTGTCTCTGACAACCCAAGGACAAGCAGCATCTGACAGAGGCATGGTGATGGGCATATCTAACCCCACACCTATCATTCTGGGTAGTGCTGGGACACCATGTGTTCTTGGTCTTCCAAGGCCCCCAATAATAGCAGAGACAGTCCTGTTCGGAGCTGTGAAGGAAATCCTGGACCTAAGAAAGAGGGCCCTACAGGATTTATGAAGCTCTGCAGGATTTGTGATCATGTCTTTGGAGAGTAGGAGATGAGCCTGGGTGGTGAGGGAGCAGGAGCATACAGCCTGTATGTGTCTGCATGTTGACCCACTTCCTGGAGATGTCAAATAACACATCCTTACAGTCAGCAAAGGGATGATGACCCAAAGCTGCAGAGATGCTGGTGTCTGCAGGCTGGGAAGAGGAAGGTGAGCATCAAGGCACCACAAATCATTAACTCATTCTTTCAGCAAATGCTTACTGAACACCAACTACATTTTAGGCCCTGTACTGACTCTGTGGGAGACAGTGATGGATGAGATACAGTCTGCATGTTCTTTCTTGGAACTTAAGCTTTGAATGAACAAAGGCTTTCATAACACAGTGCAAGAAGTGCTATGATGTATAGATATTAGAGGACACAGGGGGTCAGAGGGGAATATAAACCAGGGTCAGGGAAGACCGTATGACAAGTAGGTAGCTTTGGGGCTGGAGAGATTGCTCAGTGGTTATAAGTGCCTGTAGCTCTTGTAGAGGATTCAGATTCAGTTCCTAGCACCCACTCAGGAGACTCACAATTGCCTGTAACTCCAATTCAGGGAATTCAATATGCTCTTCTGGCCACCGAGGGCACAGGCATATATATGACATGCACACACACTGATGAACATACAGACACATAAATAAAATAAAAATACAAAAATAAAATAAAATAAAATAAAAATACATCTGCAAAAAAGAAAAGGGGGGCCAGGTAGTGGTAATACACACCTGTAATTCTAGCACTCAGAAGGCAGAGGCAGGTGGATCTCTGTGAGTTTGAGTCCAGCCTGGCCTACAAAGTGAGTTCCAGGCCAGCCAGAGCTGTTACACAGAGAAACTCTGTCTTGAAGAACAAATCAACAGAACAACAAAAAGAAAGAAAGAGAGAAAGAGAGAAAGAAAAGGGAGTAGTCAGGAGAAAACTATAGAGTGTGGAAAATGAGGAAAAGAAGAAAAGTCCCTGCTCCAGGCGGGGAACTGAAGGGCTGAAAGGGAGGAAGACGGGTTGGGGAAGTGATGCTGTAGATGACACAGAGGCCCAAGGGAAATGGACTTGCTGCTGTCTGAGATGCCAGTCTTTATCAAGGCCCACACTCCACAGTTGTCTCTCTGTCCAGAGCAGAGTGAACTACAGGCTTTGCAAGCTGCCAAGGGCTTATGTCCATTTGGCTCACTCAGTCCTGCCTGGACCAGGCTGCCATTGCCAAGAAAGGCTCTACCTAACCAAGGCAAGACTGTTTACTAGAATGAAGCAAGAAATGCCCCCTTTGTGCACTGGGTTCTATGACTTCAACACTAGCCTACCACGTACACCTCTAATGGGCATCCACGGGCAAACTGCTTAAATTCTCAAGGCTGTCTGTAAAACGCCACTCTGGGTCAAGTGACTTTCAGGTTCAGTGCTGATTTTAAGTGACGAAACCAACTACAGGGTCCAGCTGGTCCCCAACTCCTGAGGCTAAACTTTGAATGTGCATCACATACAACCAAAGATTCAGGCCTATTAGCTAATCCTGTGCTTCATTTGTGCTTTGAATTTTGACTTACCCGTTGCTTATCTGGGTCCACAAAACGAATCCCAAAGTAGTCTTTCTCAAGTAGGTTCAAGTGGTGGCAAAGCAGGTCAAACAGGTACTGGCCTTTGGCATCTCTCTGCAAAGAAAGGAAGCTCCATTGAGAGATGTATACTCCTCAGGGTGACTTGTGTGTGTGTGTGTGTGTGTGTGTGTGTGTGTGTGTGTGTGGTATAAGAGGTAGAGGTATGTGCATGTATGTGCCCACATATGTATTTGTGTGCCACTCTTCAGGGTGAAGTGTGTATGTACATATGTATGTATTGTGTGTATGTGCGTGTATGTATGAGTGCATCTGTGTATTGTGTACATGTGTATGTGAACTTGTACACATAGAGGTCAATGTCCACTGTCGTCCTTTTTGAAATAAGAGCTTTCATTGAATATGAAGCTCTCTGACTTGTCCAGACTGGTTGGACAGCAAGGTTCTCCAGCACTGCAATGCCTTGCTTTTGATTTTGTTTTTATAATTATAAGAATGATTTATGAAGGCTGGAGAGATGGCTCAGTGGTTAAGAGCACTGACTGTTCTTCTGGAGGACCTGAGTTCAATTCCCAGCATCCACATGGCAGCTAACAACTGTTTGTAATTCCAAGATCTGACACCCTTACACAGTTATACATGCAGGCAAAACACCAATTCAAATAATAAATAAATATTTTTTTAAAAAGATAATTTATGAATTGCATTTCATATGAAGGTATTGTATACCCATAACTATCCTCCACAGTGTGATGTTTCACATAGTCTCTCTCTCTCTCTCTCTCTCTCTCTCTCTCTCTCTCTCTCTCTCTCTCTCTCCAGTAGTACACATAGCTATGTCTCAGAGTTTTAAACCACTGTATACAGTCTAATGAACTTAATGTTATTTACCCAGGGCCACATTAATGGAAACTGATCCTAATCTATTACAAGAAGCATGGCAATGACCTTTAATTACCCTACTCACTTCTGCTTAACACAGTCGGTGTCTTCCCAGACTCTCAGGATAAAGTCCCAAGTCTGGTCAGGATCTGTAATGTCCTACATAGAAGCTGTTGCTTCTCTCTGAACATAACCCAAATCACTCTCTGCCCTCTACTCCAGCAACAGCCTTTCTGCTCTTGAACATGCCAAGATCTTCTGCTTCTGTGTCAGAGTGTTCCTGCCAGGAACACTGTTCCTGTAGCTCCTCCTGCCCGATATTCTGACGTCCTGGTACCAAAGCCCCCGCTGCAAAGGTCTACAGAATGGCTGGCTGTCCTAACTCTGCATCTTGTCTTCCCATTTCTGTCTCTCATGACACAACACTCGGTTGACTTGCTGACTTTTTCCCTTGTTTCTCTCTAACCTGCTTCTTTTGAGCAGCCTTCCCCAGAACTAGCTTATCCCAAGGTCTTACACAAGACGGGCAGGACTTCATAGTATCTGTGGAATAAACTACTCAGTAAGAGAAGGCAGGTTGGCTGAAAGGTTGCCTACAATATAACTCAGACCTTCTACTTCCCAGGCCTGCCTTGATACCCTTCATGATCCAGGAGGAGAATAATTTACAGGGAACACCTGGAGCCCTGCAAAGCTTCTGTCCCAAGTTGTTCTGCAGCTCAGCTGAGCTGTCCTTGGGTGAGTTTATGTGGAACCCTGCAGCCGGCTGTCAATGTCTGATGGGAGCCAAAGACTTTAACTGGTGAAATGGCCAGGCTCATGGGCAGTCACAGAAGATCCCCACCCTACCCCAACAACAGGCACATTGTTAAGATTTCAAGAAAGGATCATTATTCTTCACCTCCTCTCTTCTTCTGACTTACCCTATGCTGTGGGAGAATGCTAAGGATGCTAAGGATGCTAAGTCTTTCAGCAAATATCTTAAGGTGTTGTTTCTTGCAGGGGCTGAAAGATGAGCGCTGCACAGCTAAGTTAAAGGAGGAAGCAGTGTGAAGCACTCCTCCTGCTTCTGCTGCTGACCAACACTCCCTCTGACAACACAGTCTAGAAACAACAGCCCCAATCCCACACTCTTTGGAACCCAGAGGAACAGGATACAGACTAGGAGTGAACCTGAGACCTCTGGCTGCTGGGTCACAAGCCAAGTCTTTAAAGGGCCTCCACCAGCAGAGACTGTGTCTTGGGGCAGGGTCTGTCCACTCCTTCCTTGTTACTGCTGCAGAATATGAGCTTAGATTCCTAACTGGAGTCCTCTGAGAGGGGAAATGTTTTCGCCTCAGCCTGTGCAGCCTGCCCTATGCTCACACATCCCTCAGAGAAGCTGGAATAGAAGAGCAGAAGGCACTCACTAGCAGGGTGTGGTGATGCCCCCCCCACCTACAAACGCTATTCACACCACTGTAGTTACTGCCTTGTGAACAGCTGAAGAGGCTAATTTTCAGCCACACAGAAACCTGGGATAGGGAAAAGTGTGAGACAAACACTGTGTCGTCGGTTACCCTGGAGGAACAGGCAGTTGTGTTAATAGATGATAACCATTCCATCACGTAGTTAGAGCTCCATGGCTGAGCCTGTTTATCTTCAGGACAAGCAAGCTGAGGCAGAGCACGTAAGCCCCCTTCCCCAGCTAAACTTGGAGACTATTCTCTTCCCCAAGATGTTATTGGGTCATAGTAACTTATTAAGCACCATTTAAAAGTAACTATTTTATGAATCATAACAGTACACACATATTGGAAATAACAGTGTATGTAAGTGAAGGCATTTGTTCTTTCTGTGTGGTGCACAGAGTGATTCCTGAATCTCTGGGAATCACTCCACTGCCAAGGATGGGAACATTTATGGTTTTGCTCCGTGGCATGCCTGATTCTGGGTCTTTGTTCTGAGGATTATTTCATAAGGGCACAGAGGCAGAGAAGGAGAAAGCAAGCTTGGGCCAGTGACCCAAACCACTTAAGGTTAATTGCATTTTCTGCCTCATAATAAACATCCGTGGGTAGGACAGGACTTCATTTTAACCCATCCTGGGTGGAGTCGGGCATGATGCACCCTGGTGGGGAATAAGAATGTAAAAAGCAGCACTCATTAACCTTCATGTTCTCCATTCTGCCAAGCTGAGAGGCACCGAGATTGAAGTCCAAACTAAATAAGGCTGCATGAGGATGAATAACCATGGCTTTCTCCATTCTGGGCCACATGGGGTTAAATGAGAACCTTTATGGGACCTTCTAGAAGGAGTAAGATAGAGGGAGGAGGCAGGGGTCAGATGGAGGGGGG
>PVIH01006799.1:65756-106973 GCA_004025045.1 Sigmodon hispidus | reverse complement strand
GTAAAATTATATGTAGCAAAACAGCTATTAAGTATGAATTATAGTTATAATGTTTAGTTTATTTGTATTAAAAAATTAAAGAAAATATTTTACTATTTATTTTATTTTTGTGAGTTTAAAGTTTTATATTTAATATATTTTTTAAAATATTAAGAAAAATTATATTTATACTTTTTAAATCTTTAACTATATCAAAGACTATAGAAGGATATAATATCATTTAAATAAATAGGAAGTGTAAGTAATTTTTAAAATCTAGAAATGATAGAGATGACACTTGTCATCTTGTCTGGACAGTCACTTAAAGATTTTTTTGTAATGGCGGGGATATTTCTTTTTAGCCTATTGATCTTGTGTCTCTGGCATATTTTTTAGTGATGTAGGAAATTTGGCATAGTTTGTTAGTCAGGTTTTTTTGTGTGTCTTGGAAGACATTTGGCAATATTTTTTGTAGAGTAGGAACTTGAAGGACTATTTTGGCTTGTTTTGTCAAAGTTTAGAGGTCACTTTTTTATGGAACTTGTATGTCTAGTTTATATAGTATATTATTATTAAGCAGTTACTAGAATAGGTTTTTTTTGTCTAGTGGCTATTGCCACAGAGTAAATTATATGTAAATTTTTTTATGTGTATTTCTTTTGAAATATATTGGTGTTGTTAGTAGACTAGCCTTATTGTCTAATAAAGTCTAAGTTTTTAAAATATTTCAAATTTCATATTTTATAGGTCTTAGAAGTGTTTGAAGATTATTTATTTAACTGAAATATAATTTTGTATAACTCTAAAAATTTAACATGACTATAAGTTTGGTTATTAGAGATAGCTATTAATTTGTACTTTTTAATTATATGTTATAATTTTAAATGAGTTACATAAACATCATATTTTAAACTAAAATTTATTAATATTCTATAATTATTTTAAATCATATTTTTTCTCCCCTTTTTTGAAAGAGATTGATCATAACTATTAATTATTTATAATAAAAACAAATATTAATAAGTAATATTTTGGGAATTTGGACATAAATTTTTATTATTTTGTTGTTGTTGATTAAGGGACATTGACAATTTTATGAGGGATCTTAAGCTTGGATGGATTATTTTAACTGGCATTTTGGAAGCTGATTTTTTATTAGAGAATTTTTAGGTGGCTTTGGCAAATGAAACTATATTTACCTAGAAACAATTTATGGATTTTTATTGTTTGTGAAAACAAAAGCAGAAACTTTTCTTTGAGTAATATATTTTTAAAAATAGATTTTTAAAGTTAAGATATCTTTAAAATATTTGTTTGTTTAACTTGATATTTTTGTAACTAATTGGTTTTTGTAGTTTATTAAAAGTTAAAAACTTAAAAGAACACATAACAATAGCTATAATTTAGACTTTTGTGTATTTGTTATTTTTATGTAGCTGTTTATATTTTTTATTTTTTTAAGGGCTTTTTGTATTTTTTGAAGCTTATGTATAGTTTATGTATATTGCATTTTGTTTAGAGGTTTTTTTTTACTTGAATTTGTTTATTGTGAATCTTTAATTATTTTTTAATTAGAAGAATTTTTAAAATGTTAATATTGTTTTGATTGTTGATTTTGGGGTTTTTTGGTGACTTTTTAACATGGCAGAGGTGTTTGTGATGTCTCTGTTCGCTTCCAGCAAACAGAGTGGACCCAAGAAAATGTAGTTATTAAAAAATTGTTTTTGACTTTTTGATTATTTGTTTAATGTAAGTAAAAATTTTAAATCAGTTATATGTAGTTTGTTGTTTATACTGAGTCTTTTGTAAGATGTTTGGGTTTAAGTTGTCTGTCGTGGACTGGTTATTTTTTAATTTAAGCCCAAACACCACCTTCTATCTGTGTTAAGACACAATTTAGATATATGATTTAAAAGCCATTTTTGGTTTTGGTTTTGTGTTATAGAATGTTTTTAAGTTTTTAAAACTTTTTTAGGTTTTATGTGGGTGGTTAGACCCACCCAGGGATGCCATCTGTTGTTTGAAGACTTCTGACCCTGTTTCAGCCAGAAGTTTGGACTTGTCTGTGGTGGCTTTTATTTTTTAAAGATGACTTAGACACTTACATTAATTTTATATTGTTTAACTTATGTCTTAAGCATATTATTAGTTAGCTTTTTATCTTAATTTAATCTATTTTTATTAATTTATTTGTCATGAGGCCTAATGGTCCCTAACTCACTTGGCTCTTACATGGGATTTTTTTTGGAGGCTGCATGGAGTTTGATTGACTCTATTTTCTTTCTATTTGTCTTTTTTTAATTTCTCTACTCACTTCTACAGTGCTCCACACAAGCCAAAACAGCTTGTTTATTTACAGAATGACATTTACTGCATATAAAGAACAGCCCCACCACAATATATCACCACATCCTTTCATTTTCTATGAGAAGATGTGTAATATTCAACCGCTGTGCTGCATGGTGACCATCGGCATTGAGGAATGCAATGTACTGTTAGCACAGGTCATAAGAGCTATTTCAGAAGTGATAACACAAAGAGTGGGCCACAGAGAACACATCAGGGCATCACAGGTATAGTAGTGAAACCAAAACACAAGAGAAACAGTACAAGTGTTCAAAAGTCGATCAGCAGGCATTGCTGGGGTGTAGAGAGCTGCCTGCAGCTGCGCCTTAAAGATGGTGCTGGCTTCGGCCCTCCACCTTCCACATGGTGAGTGCTCTCAGTGACAAACTATCCTATAATTGGTTAGGCTGAGGATCTGACTTGCTTCCACGTACCTGGACCTATAGGTAGTGCCCACGTGGCGTACTGGGGTTGGCTGCCCAGAGGCTATTTAGGCTACAGGCAGGTTTTCCCCAAAAGGAGAAGATGTAGTAAGTCAGTCAGTCCCTGTCGTAAGTAAGTCAGAAGTCAGAATTCAAGGTTCCTGAATAAACTACAGAAAGAAGAGCCTGGTGTCGTGTCTTCCTTGCGGGACGAGGCGGTCGTGACACTGGGGAATGAGGAGGTGGATGAATTCAAATGATGAAGGACCAGATGATTTTTGAAAGAGTTGATTGAAGGGCTATGAGAGGTTACATCACTTGAGCTAAACTCTAAAAGTCTTTCAGGTGGCAGCTGTTATGGCTTAGATGTGGTTTGTGCTGCAAAGGAATATTGCTTCCCAATGTAGCAACAATACACAGTGACAGATCGTGTCAAATACAGACCCAGTGGAAGGTGATTAGGTCATCAGGTACCACACTTGGAGGGTATAAGTATTTCTGACACTCCACGTGGTGAAGCCAACATGGCTCTGGCAGGACACACCTCATATGGAGGAGTGCCCCTGGGCGTGGTTGTGTAAACCCCTATAGCACTGAGTACAGAGACACACCCCTAAATGTGGCTACGTAAACCCATGAACAACCCCTCTCTTAAAAGAGACACCATGTTGCAGTCTGTCTTTCCTCTTCTCTTTCTCTGCTCCTGTACCCGCCTGCCAACTCTCCTAAATAAACTCTCCTGTGGCCTTGGGTGTGTGTGTGTGTGTGTGTGTGTGTGTGTGTGTGTGTGTGTATCTTCTCATGCACAAAACCAACAGAGGGTATCTGTAAGAAGCTTCTTATAGTAAGAACAAGGTTCTTCTTCTTGGTTTTCTATATCATCATAAGATATATCTAGAGGTCTAAGCTGAAGACTTCATGTTGATGTATTGGGGATGTAGCAGTAATGATAAAGGGTCTCACCAAATGCTACTATGAAGCCACTTGATCTTGGACTTCAATTCTCAAAAAAGAGCTCAACTTACCTTTTTGTTATTTTGTACAATCAATACACAACTGACTATTATGGGAGCTAATGTGCAATCACCAGGGACCTACCTGAAGAATCCCCAGATGCCAAGGCGGTACTGAATGGCCACCACTACCACATTTCCATAGATAGAGAGGGCCACTCCATCATAGGTTGATGCTCCACCCACCATGAGAGAACCTCCATGGATCCACACCATCACCTATAGGACATAGCAGCAAGAACCATAAGAAGCAGATATAGGAAGACCATTAGAAACTGTTTTTTCTGGTTGTCTTTTCCTCATCCTGACTCAAGGCCAACACCCAAGTCTGTCATTGCCCAGCAAGAATACAAAGACTTCTTCTTCCTCACCAGTGCTCAGTTCACCATCCAACTTTATGTCTCCTGGAAGTAGATGCCTTTCCTTCCCACCCTGAGTATCATGTTTTCTAATGTTCCTCATATTGATGACTTCATTGCAGACACAGGAAAGACCAAGGATGGGTTGTTTTCTCCAATCCTCATTCCTGGACTCTTCATCTACCTAAATTTATGCTCCATATCAGTTAACTCTGGAGTGGTAGGTTAAACTTTCTTGTGTATGGTGATAATCTCAATACCTATGCATTTCCTCTAGGACAGTTTAAATTAGAATGGCCCCTATAGACATATATTTGAATATTTGGTCCCTGGTTGGTGGACTGCTTTGGAAGGATTAGGAAGTGTGGCTTTGCTAGAGTAAGTACTTCATTGTGCATAAGTTTTGAAGTTTCAAAGATCCACGCTAGGCCCAGTATCTTGCTCTCTCTTCCTGCTCCTATGAGAGTGCTTAAATAATATTGTAATGTTGTCAATAAAGAAAAGCTTACAATTTGTGTCAGATATCAAGAATTGATGTCCAAGCATTAGAAATAACTTTCTTATCCATTCTTGGTGTCATTCACTCCCAGGACTCTTCCTGAGACCATTGTAACCGTATTTAAAATAAAATTATCTTCATTATTTTTCTTTTACTACTGTTGTTGGCAATAAAACTGACACTATCTTTCTTTGAATATATCCTACCTTTAGATTACTTTTAAAAGATACTTTTGTAACTTGTCATATTCTCAATATATAACCATCAAGACATTTGTTACTGCTGTTTCAACACACTCTAAAGAATAAACTACACAACACAGAGATTCAGTTGATGATTTAGGGCTGTTGTGTGTGGTTCCAATGGCTCTTACTCTTTCTGGGACCATTGGTTCATGTAGCCAGTCACGCAGTCTCACATGGGCTTCACATTTTTAACAATGTAAAATCTGTGTCTTCTAGGATTTGGCAATTTCAAACTGTAATCCTAATGATTGAGGAATGCTAGCTTCTACTATAGGAAATTCAAAGTCTCCACTGATAAGGTAGAGAAAGAGTTTGTGATGTCTTAAGTGGGAACTATACCTCTCAGAAGCATAAGAAAAGTTTTACAGAACAGATTATCACCTTTCAGTTACCCCAAAAATATTTTAGGGACACAGCTCTCAGGGAGAATTGAAGTGAGAGAATGGGATAGGAGGGGTACTCCAGAGCATCAAGACTGATAAATGAGATAAGCCAATGGCAGAAAAAAACAAACTGGAAACCCCTTTGACCACAAGCTACATGGAACAAACAAGCATGTCTGGAAATCAAGCCCAGTGATCTTCAAATGAGGGCAAAGCCCGGCTATGAATGACTGTGTAAATGATTAATGAGACTCTCATGGCCTAAGGTTCTGAGCCTCAGACTCCTCCCAGGTCTCCAGCTTACTTTATTCTCAGCAGTACTTTTACTTAATAAAATTTATCTATTTCTATCACCATTCATGTGTCACTGATGCAAATCTTTGCAAATAAAAGCCTAGATGTCTTGGTAGGAGCACTCTGAACTCTAATCTATACCTGTAGAAGGAAGGCCAAATGAGAATGTCCCATGATCCTCCTCTTACTAACCCCAAATCTGGTTGTGTATAAGAACCTCGAGTGCACAGTAGATGAATGCATGGGTGAGTGTGTCTATTACCCACTTCCCTGTTGTTTCAAAACACAAACAGAAAGAAAAAAAACAGAAATTCTAAGATTACAACCTCTCCTTCCCTTAGGAAGGTCATGACACCCCAACCTCTTGCACCCCATGAGTCATCTTCTATTCCAAAAGCCCCTTTACCCTCAGCCTCCAACTAATAGCCCTGCTTCTGGCCCTTCATTTATTTGGAAACTTCTAACTCACTAGGTCACCAGCCTATGAAGAGGGAAATTTGCTATAATTAAGACACAAATGTTTGGCCAAAGTTCTTGTGACAAAGTTCTGATGTCTCACTCTGCATCCTCCACAATGCCTTGGGACAGTAAAAGGTTTTACATATGATAGCTACATGCTGTGAAACAGCCTCATGTTCATGATAAAGACACTGGTTTGGAGATCAGAAAACCCTATCTCTTATTCTCTGTCACTAATGGTTAGTGTCTTTTTCTTCAATTTTTGCCTAGTTTCCCTGTAAAAGAAAAAGTTCATCATTTTTCTCTAAGAGTCTTTTTAGCCTTAATTTTCTGAAAATTATATCTTTGCTGCCCTGGAGATCATAGTCTCTCTCTAGTAACTGAGTAATCGTCCTGCTTGCATGAGACAACTTAGAAGAGCAAGGTGTGCACCCCAGATACACAGCAGTCTATTCCACAGTCTGGCTGAAATTACAGGGAAAGCTTGAGTGAAAAAAAATGCTTGCATTCCAATAGTTACAGAATGCTCTGAATCTCCAGACTAGTTCTGATTCATGGAGTCCCTGTCCCCAGCTTTATTCATTCCCTTCCAGTTGCACAGAAAAGCCAGTTTCTGGAATTCACCAGTCCAGATCAGTAGTCCCCATGCTTACCGGCAGCCTTGAGCTCTTTGTCAAGTCAGCAGGGGTGTAAATATTTAGGTAGAGACAGTCTTCAGAAAATGTGAGAGGACTGTTCTCTTTTCTGTTGGTGAAGAGATCAGACAGAATTTTTCCCACCTCAGCATCTTGAGAGCACCTGAGAATGACAGAGAACATCTGAGATTCCACCATACAGACACTAGGCAAGTCACCTGGGGCTCAGCGTTGCCCCTCAAGACTTGGAACTAGAAATGAGATTGGTATCAAAGAGTAAGAAGGTCTTTATGGTTCCTAAGAAACCAGGGCATTCTGTAGAGTCTCCTAAATCTGCAGAGGATGCAGACCTGGCATCATTCCTCCCAGAGTGTTTGGGCTGCCTTAGTCAATGGAAGAAGGTGTTCGTGACTCACTTGTCCTGGGAGATGACACTCCCTGTCTATGGCCTTTCTTCTGCTAGGCTTTCTATAGGCTATAAGGTGGCCTACTTCTCTACCACATAAACATGATCTAGTTTTTGAGAGACTTCCATCAACCAAGAGAACTGCCTCCAATGACTGACAGCCCATGGCAAGTCAGGGGTCATAGCTCTGTGGGACAAAGAGTTGTATTCTACTCCTGCCTCAGAGACTAAAGTGCTAAGAGATGTTGAGTGAATCTCTTTCCCACTCTGGTCCCTAGGCTTCCAGGTGCAAAGGAAAAGAATGTTGTCTCTAGGGGCCTAAAGCCCTGGCCTGCCAAGGCTCTATTATTCACTTGACCCAGTAACCATTGGCACCTTCCCTGATGTGCCTTGGGGATTATTCTCAGACTGTAACTATTAAAGTTCTCCTAGTTGGTTTAAGTTGGCATTGCTTTAAACTACCTTTATGTAATAATTCATTTAAGCCCCAGATTAGCCACAAGTGTATTCTCTTATAGTTTCAGTTTATAAATGAGAAAAGTAGGTGCAGGTTGATTAGAAAAACTACCCAAGGTACCACGACAACATAGCATTTACATAGCGATTACGGGGAGCATAATCAATGCTCCCTGATCCCGGGGGACATTAAGGGAAGCATGTGCTCCTTAGTATAAAAGGTGAAACTGGGACCCTCTGAAACCAGAATCATACAGATATCAAATGGCAGAAACTGAGATACTGGAGAGAAATTTCTGGTTTCCATCTGGGAGAGTGTGCCTATGTCAGCAATAGCAAGGGGAATGCTATCCAATCAGGAGGAGACCAACATAACCAGTAATCTAGATATAATGCAAGGATCTGATGTTACAAATTATTACTATAATTTTATACTATTATTTTTTCTTGTTCAGTAACTATAAAACAAGCATTCTTTGATTGGGTCCAAGCACTGGTAAGCATCTGCTAAATAAGAATTTTTTTCATACAACAATAAGAAAAAGTATGTATATTTAGAATATTTATGAAGGAAATTGAGCCAAAAACACATATTATTTGACTCAGTAATGTCATTTGTGGGGCTAAAGTATTCATGAAAGTATATAATTATGTAGCTAAATCATATCCACAATATTCTTATTCATTTTGTCAAGAATATAAAAAGCAACTCAATTGACACCCAAAAAGAAATTGAGTAAATAAAATGTATTTCAATAGCAAAATTAAGGCAGCTTCTTAACATCAGATTGAGATAATTATGGGATGGAATAATGATAATACTGATGATATTCTTATAAATGAGTAAAGAGCCAGTCACAGTGCCTCTGTCTATGATCAGGAAGGAAGCACACCACAGATACAAGGATGAGAAAGTACAATTGAAAAGTTGCCACAGTCCTCTCTGGGTGACAAAACGGTGTGTGGTTTCAATTCTCCTCTCTCTGCTTCCTGTGTTTCTCAATGACTTTTTTGCAAACTGTTTTATACTTACAATCAGTAAATTTAAAGAAATAAGTAAGTAAGTAAGTAAGTAAGTAAAAAGAAAGAAAGATTAGAAGACCACAAGAACTAGGGTTCTGGAAACCTCCAGAAAGACCTATGAAGATAGATGGTGTCTAAACTGACTTTGGCAGGTGTCCAGGTTTCTTGAAGAATAGCTTTCATACCACAAGGGGTATCTAGTTTTCTTCACTCACAAGCCACAGTGACTAAGGAAGATTGACCAGTAGTCAGCTTGTGATTAGGTAGTAGCAAGACTGGATTTACAGCTAACCTCCATTATCTCTCACCCACACACATTCTTACCCAACCCACACCGCCCACCAACATTTAAGTCAGAACAGACAGAATCTTACTTTTCAACTTCTTTATCTCATCAAAGCACTTAGCATATTCTCTGTATCATTTATTAGTTTACTCTTTGTCTCTTAGCAGCAAATATTATGTAGATCATTGTTTTCTTTGCCAAGTGATTCAAACTCCCAGGGCATGCCATAATCATAAGAAATGCTAAACAAACATATGGTAGATAAGGGCTCTAAAAAGTTAGACTGTCTTAATTTCCACGGTGTTTTTAAGGACTCCAGACAAAACCTCAGTGCTTACATAGGAGGGTAGGAGGTGGCATTCTTCACGAAGCTCCAGGGCTCTGCAGGCTGTGGTGGAGCAAATCTCAGGGACCCAAGAGGAGGCTTGGCAAAGGGTACTCCCAGGAAGACGGCCACGGGCTGTGTGAATCCTTCTAAGCTGACATACTTCCCCAGGACTTTGCCATGAGCAGTGTCCACCACAGGTGGTGAGGATGGGTGTCCTGATGACATGGAAAAGACACAAGAACACATCAGAATGGCAAGACCAGACCTGGATTCCAAGAGTGTTCCCACTCTCTGTACCTGTGGCCTTGAGGAAATCACCTCAACTTTCTAAGTCATAGTTTCTAATAATCCTTCATAACTCACAAGAATGACAGAATAATTGGAGTTGGGGGTATAAAACTATCCAAGAAAAGAGGTTGGAAACAGAGAATATCTAGTGAACATGACCTTCAGTTTCTCTCTCAAAAGCCTCTGGGAGCATTTTATCTGTCATGATCCCAGTGCAGGCTGGGAAAGAGGATGAACAGGAAGTACATCCCCTTGTCTCTGGAGGAATGATCCAGCAAGGGAAGGGCCATATACACACTTGTCCTGACTCTGGTATGAAGAAGGATTTATCCTGGGAGAGAACAGGAAGGACTATAGGAATTAAAAGGACTGAGGCAGTGTACCTAGTGTGATCATGGAGGGACTGGATTTATACGTGGGAGCAAAGGGCACAAGGCAGGAAAGGAAGAGAGAGAAACAGAGGAAAGAGACTTACAAAGATTCAGAGAGGCAGGGCACAGGTGACTATGATGTTACCAAGTGGAATCCATGAGGAGAGGAAGATGACCCTGAGTAAGCAAGTAGACTCTAACATAAGGACTGAGATTATTTTGTGGACAATAAGCAAAGAGTGTGCTGGAGAACAATATATATATACATATGTACATATATAAAACACACACATATATTTCTAGAGCTTTCCTCTGTTGGCTCTGAGCTGGGCCGTGCAGAGAGTAGAAACTGGGTGTCTGGCTTCTTTGTGGTCATTGACTAGATTCTCTCAGAGAAAACAATGTTTCTCCACTACCATGCTCCTACCTGTGGAGACGTTGACTCAACACCATCCTATTTCAAGACTGTTACAGTCACTCCCAAGCTTATCTGGCTTTAGCAATCTATGCTTCAGGATGTCCTTCTCAGGGAACGATATCCTGACTCCTGCCCTCCAAATTGCTATGGAGACAGGTAAATTGTCAACATTTCTCCCAAAATGTGTGGCCAGAGACAAAAACAATGATGTAGATTTGGCTGAAGAAAAGAATAGCCCAAGTATTAGAAATGCAGTATCTCAACTTCTAATTCTCCTGCTCACTCTGCTTTTCTTGAGCAATTACTTTATAATTAGTAATAATTTTTAGTAATGAACTGCATTCCTGATGAAGAAAGTATCATGTAGTGTGTGAACTGGTAGCATATGTTGAGTAAATGATTTAGTATAAATTGAGAGTAAAAAAAGAAATCTTTTAAAAAATAATATCCAAGTCTCATAGCACCAATGGCCAGTTTCATGCTGTGGGTTTTCATTCAGGTTGTTTTTCATGGTGGTTGCTAATTATTACAAATATCACTGTTATGAGCTTTCAGGGAAACATGTCCAGATAGTTCCCAACTTATGACGTTCTGACTTACAATGATTTTAGGACAAAGAATATCTCCCCACCATACATCTAAGAACATAATCATTAATACTAGAAATTCTAAAGGCAAACTTATATGCCAGTTCCATGGGTTATCACCAACAGCACTGGATGTCTACGGTCAGCAGCCTTGTGGGTTGCCTTTGTTCCTTGTGAATTACATGGGGAGTAAGTTCCATAAGGAAGAGCAAAGGCAAGGCCATGAGCAGTTGCCACTTGTATAATAAGATGTGTACACAAGTTCATGTATCAGGCACTTGCTGTACACCGGATGTGTATTTCAGTACCTTGTACAATTCCTCAAAGATGCCTTGCTGGGTGCCTAGTAATATGTCCACTTAACTGGTAAGTGGGTGGTATTTGAAAGCAGCCTGTAGGAAACTCTTAAAGACAAAAAATAGGTTTGCATTGCCAGATAACATCACATTCCAGTTTTGAATCCTTCTTAGCTATGCCTTACACTCAGTTCCTGGCCTCTCATGGTGCCATGTGTCCAGAAAGAAGATAAAATTCAGAAGAGGCTTGATCTGCCAGGCCTCTGATGGCTTACCACTGGGCTAGATTCTGGAATCAGAGATGTGCCTGAATATAATTTTCAGGTGAAGTTAAGCAAGTGTATGTCCCCCTGAGCTTCAGATCTTCCCTCTGTAATAAGAAGACCCCTCATCACATACCTCTACTGACCATGGACTTTGTTTTCCTCTCTCCTGCTGTGGCATGAGGAGATCACTCTCCTCATATCTAGCAGGTCTAGAGTCCTGCAGACACCAGGCTTGTTTGTGTCTCACAGTCTAGACCTTCCCTCAGCTGTCCTGATCACCCCAAAATTGGACACTAGAAAACTGGGAACAGCCCCTGTGTCCCGAAGTCCTCTGAGATAACTTCACACAGCTGCCCCTACTTTCCTCCATCTTTCCCTTTCCTTTTAGACGAACATGGTGAAGGCCATTGCCCAGAGTCTCCTCTACCCTACACCTGAGTGGCATGGTAGCAATTGGCAACACTCATGTCCTCTGCACAAATCCTCCTGTAACCTGCCCTAAGTGTTCTAGTAACATGCACCAGTTTTATCTTCTCTACAACCTAATAAAATAAGAATTATTATTATTCCTATTTTACATACAAGGCTACCCAGACACAGAAAAAATAAATGCCTGCCTAAAAGATACACAGCTAAAAGCCTGACCCACATTCCTGCAACTGGTCATATACTTTAATATTCTGCTAAAAAATCATTTAAAGATCTATTTTAGATAGTTCATGATCCAGCTAGAAATAGTCTGAGAATCAAGGGTGAAATAATCATCTTTTTAAATCCCTCTGTGTGAAGCCTGCCATCAGCACATGGCCTCCTGCATCTCATGCGTGCCACGGAATCTCAGGGATTTCATGGTCTTCTGCGTCATCCTTCATGGCCAAGGCTGGTTGGACACAACCACCCCTAATTCAAACCCGAGTTTGGAGGATAAACTGTACTAAGGATAACCCTGTCATCCCTGGCAGTTCTGCACAAGGCTTCTACATATTTGTATTTCAGGGCACTCACCATAAGTCATGCAAACAGAAAGAAAGGTCAGGACCAGAGCGGGGAAGCACATTGTGGAATGACGGCAGTTCTTCTAGCTCTGACTTCTCAATTCTCCTCCTAAAGAATGTGCTGTCCCCGCCCCAAACCTCAATCTCCACCCAGCAGAACAATGGCATCCTCTAATGTAGCACAGGCACATCCCTCTTCCAAAGAGCTTCCCAGACGTTCTTTAGGGCTGCCAAGCCATGTCCACCCTCCTTCATCTGAGCAGTCTGTAACAAGTAGCAGATGGGCGTACATGTATCTAACTTTGTATGTAGGACATTCTTCATTATAGAACTCCAGTCAAAAAGCATCAGACAAGTTGGGGACTATGAAGAAGGTGCAACATTGCTCAACTAGGCTATTAGGACACTTCCTTTAGCTTCTGTGGTTGGATATTTCCAGTGGGTCTAGGATTTCAAGTTTGAACGTGATCATACACACTTTACTAGGGCCTCTGCTGTTATGATTTCATCATGAAGTGTCTACCTACATCTTCCATGTATTAGGTTGTTGTCCCAGTTCATGGTGCTATAAAGGTGAGTGGATCATGAGGTTGCTTAGTTCTGCACTTTGATGAGTCCATAGCTAGATGACTGAGCTATCAGGAGAAGGGACTTAGAAGAAGGAAGTGAGTTGCTAGGGGGATATGATTTTCCTGGACTCAACCTTCTCCTTCAGTTGCTCCTTTTTCTGCTTTATATTTTAAGGTTTACTCCATATCAGCATACCATCTATGTCACTGGGCTTTCTTTAAATTTCTTTAAATGTGTAATTTATTTTATTTTCAGACATTCATTTCTATAGATGGAATACCAGTATTACATGTAATAAATTAAAGGTAAGCATGGAAAATACATTAATTTACTTAAAAATTAAATGATGGTAAGATAAAAAATAGTAAATGAAAAATATAAATAACATGCTATATTTGCAAAATAATCTATACCTGAAAGCACACTATCTAATGCAGAAAATTAATCATTGGGAGAGGAAAGAAGAAAATAAGCCATTGATAGTAACTTAGTAACACACAGATGATAGCCATCTTGGCCACCATCACCAGCTAGGTGACAGGCATCACCTGTCAGGGTCATGGGTCATAGTCACTACAGTCATCTCCTGGAGCTTCAGGGAACATCTGCTGCCAGAGCCTTGGGCAGATGCTATATTCTGCGTACAAACACCACCCAGGTCCAGATTCTGTACTGTACACTCCAGAACTTCTACCACTGGCATAAACACTATGACCAAAAGCAACCTGGGGAGGAAAGGGTTTATTTCAGCTTACATCCCCCATGTCACAGTCTATCACTGAGGGAAGTCAGGCCAGGAACTCAGGGCACAATCTGGAGGCAGGACCTGAAGCAGAAGACATGGAGGAACAACACCCAGAATAACCATCAAGATGGATGATTGTGGCTTATGCAAAGCGAGGCTCCCTCTGAAAGCCCTTCCACCTTGGGAAGAGCATATTGGACATGAGTGTTCTACTCGCCAATTCTTTCAGCAGTGGTATTTTCCAGATGTCAAGGGACAGAGTGGATTATCATTGTTTGTAGGTGAGCCTGGCTCTCCTGGGTGCTTGCTTCTTTGCAATGTCATCTGTCCTGGAGTTCTTACCAAAGCCGAGCAAATGCCAACAATGCTGAACCCCAGGACTGTGGATTGGATGAACTGTTTGTGAGCCCCTTGACCTCAAGTCTGCTGTTAGAACAACAGGAGGTGAACTGTTATGACTCTTTAGTTTGTGGTTTGTTGTTTTCTGTTTCGTTTATTTTTTGTTTCCTGCAGATCAGGCCATGAAAGCTGCCCCCATAGGTCCTCACATGTGCGGCAGCAACTTTATCATAAGCCACTCCCGTCTGTTAGCCCCTTCACCACCCGCACACTTGCCCTTATGCTTCAGCAATATCTTTCCCAGCAGGTGCCTTAGTAGACAGCCGTTAACTTGAGCTCCAGTCCATTCAAGCCAGCACTCAATAGTGTGTCTTGTATTTTTACACACTCAAATAGTAAAGTGAGTTGTTTTTTGTTTTTTGTTTTTCCTGACCTTTCTTTCCCAGGGAACACGTATGCTAACACTAAAGCTACTTTTAGCTGAGGTATAAGTAAATGGCCTCCCCCTCAACCTAGGGAAATATGTCTGGGGAAGTACTAGGTCAGGTGTCTTTCCCGTGTAAGGCTAGGCACAACGCCTACTCTCTCCACATCTTTGAAAAAGACTGAAGGTGACATGTGTCTCAGGCCAGAGGCTGAAAGAGGAGAATTGGGCTTCTTTCTTGAGCAAACAATCCACAGTCTGAAGTCCCTTCAGAGAGTAGCAGAAAACTAGGACCTGGAAGGAATGTCTACCTCATCGGGGCTCAGTCTTTAGGAAGCTGCAGCAAAAACACTTCAGATCTTGCTCATCTCTGTTCTGCCTGTGAGTCTAGCCTTTGGGGTCATGGATTACACTACTTCCCATGCTAAACGTTACAGGAAAAATGAACGACATTAATGCTGCTCTTTCCAATTATCTGTTGATGGAGTCTGTTCCATCCCAGGTCTAAGGAATTGCAGCTGATGCCAGGAGCCGCCCTGCAGGAGGAAGCAGCTTTTCCTTGTGGCTGTGCTGCCATCTGCTGGACACTATGAAACTCACAGGCAAAACTGCTGTTTGTTCCTGAATAAGATGTTGATTTAGAGAAAGGGGCCCAAGATTGGAAGTGGAGGAGCTGAAAATGCTTTCTTGTAAAAAGAAAACAAATCATTTATTTTAAAATAAGAAAGAACTATTTGGAATTTTTCTGGTGATGGAGAAGCATGGATAACTGCTATGTGCTACACTAACATATTGCTGATAAGAAGGAAGTAATGTGGCTTTTATACAGCTCACGAAGAGTAAACATAAAGACTGCAGCCTTGAACCAGCCTATGTTCTAAAAATATGGATTCCAGAAATAATATTTTAAAATAAAAATACTCATTCACAAAATAGCTCATGAGGTTATGTCTCCAAAGCTAGGTGTGGAGGCATATATCTATAACCCCATCACTTGGGAAGTAGAGGCAGGAGGATTAGGAATCCAAGGTCCTCGTTGGTTATGTATTGAACTCAAGACCAAACTAGGCTACATGAAACCTGTCTAAAAATGCCAAAAATATTAAAAATGGAACTGTAGTTATCCATGTCCAGGATATTAAAACAGACTTCTGGAGAGATACTATCAACTGAGAAAGTATACATAACCTGAGCATGGAGTCAGCCGTTCTCAATCAAAGTGAGCATCTGATGTCTGGGAGATGGAAGTAGAGATGTCCAGGCCCGTGTAAGAAGCTTCTGATTTTTGTGGCTGCAGATTGGTTAGCCATTGTATACTAGGATAGTCATCCAAATGATTCCTCTACACTCCCAAGAGGGAAGCCACAGTCAAATAAAAAACAACAACAGACATTAACTTTTATTTATATGTCGGCTTTCACTCCATAACACATAAGACTGCTTGTGAACAGGAAGAGATAGGGTTCTGTGTGTGTGTGATTTGAAAATGTCACTAGCAAGAAACCTCTTTTAGGATGCTGGGCCTAGGCTTCATATAAATGAAGCACGGATACCCTTTAATGTAACAGTAGTTTAGCATGTGTGCTGCATATGAGCATACATGTATGTACATGGCTGTTGCATGTGAGTATACATGTATGTACACAGCACCTGTGCACATGTGTGGAAAGCAAAAGACATTGTCAGGTATTACCCTCAGGAGTGGAGCCCACGTCCTCTAAGATATGGCCTCTCACTGGCCTGAAGCTCACCAATGAGGCTGGACTGGTGGCCAATGAGCTAGGGATTCAGCAGTCTGCACCTCCACAGCACTGGGGTGAGGTCAGAGATTCAGTAGTCTGCACCTCCATAGCACTGGGGTGAGGTCAGAGATTCAGCAGTCTGCACCTCCACAGCACTGGGATGAGGTCCTTAACCACCACATCCAGCATTTGTAAGGGATTCTGTTGCTCATTCTTGGAAGCTAAACATTCTACAAACTTAACCACTCCCTGAACCTTGTAACATTTTTGTTTTAAATAAGTGCTTTCAAACTGATTGACTTTGCTTCCCCAAATATCAACAAAGTAGAGAACTCTCTACAGCTGCAGAGGCCATGGAATTTTCCAATTCCTTTGCAAATGGTATGACCTCTTTCTAGAACCAGAAAGTGACCCAGGTATATCTTTTCCAAAACCACCTGTGCTAGAGATAGCCCACAATGATGGATGTTATGTTCAGAGAGCATACACCTCACCAGGAAGGGCCTTGCTGTGGAAAAGCCTCAAGACATTCTTGAGGAAGACATACCTTTCAGTATGTCCCAAAGGGATCGGTGGGATCCCAGTATTTGAGGATAGAACTCTGCTGATCCCAGAGTTTGTTTTGATTCTCTAGGGAAATTAGAAATATGGGTTTTAATATAAAGTTCTCTAGTAAAATTAGCCTACCACTAACCGCAAACCATCCCTTTCTTGTGTAGACTAAAGGAACACGGGTAGGCCACCAGAGACAGTCTGTCAGTTGGAGATGTCTGAGCCAGATAAACTTGAAGTTACTGGCATCTCAGAAACTTAGTTCTCTATGTTCCTCATGAGTAATCCCAAAACAGTTGCAACAATAACCATCAAGTTATACAGGTATAATATGCATATAAAAGAAAGACGCTCACCTTACTTTTTTGAATGGTGGTGAGTAGATCCCACACACCCACCTACCAGGTGGCTAAGATGGTTACATCCTTCTTAGTGTAGGTATTAGCTTTCCACTGAAAGCCTACAGCTTCTCTCCAAATAGGGTTCTCTCTCTGCCAAGTCTTCAAACAGCTTGTCTCTCCTGGGTAGCACTCAACAGACTTTCACCATAACATATTCAGGGGTGTGGGTCTTTTCCAATACCTGCTTGAGTGTCATTGTTCATGACAGTAGTTTTGATGAATTGTAGGATCATCTTTATCCCATCAGCAAAGCCCCATTTTCTCCTCACTCCCAGTCTGATTTGCTCTCTGGTTTTAGACACTACTTCTCTGGACCTTGCATGATATCAGGGAAGAACACTTTCCAGCATGTCCCCTCCCCCTACATGTCTTACTAAGACTCAGCTCAAACCCAGAGGAGCTCAGGACATGGCTCACACTAAAAGCTCTATTGCACTGTGATTATGGAACATCCACTTTATTCAATATCTGTATCTTAAGTGCTGGGGTTTGAGGGGTTGGTTGGGAGCATTTAACAGCACAAATTAAATTCTGCTGTATATTTTGCATATATTTTGCATTCTGGTTTTATTTCGTATGAGTAATGGGATCATTATATGACAAGTAATGGGCCAACCCTCCTCCAGACTCATTGAGAAAATCTCATTACCTTCCAAAACAAATTGAATTTTTTGATGTTGAAAAGAATTTTATGAGGTTCAGCCTTAAGCCCATAAA
The DNA here is from genome assembly GCA_004025045.1 of Sigmodon hispidus. NCBI lineage: Eukaryota > Metazoa > Chordata > Mammalia > Rodentia > Cricetidae > Sigmodon > Sigmodon hispidus. The sequence goes on along the minus strand of PVIH01006799.1, from coordinate 89,129 downwards.
ACACCAGCTAAAGCAGATTAGTGAATAGAAATCCCCACAGAAAGCAGCTCAACTGGGGATGGGGATAATGGTTGAGGGAGAATCTTATAAGGAGGAAATTCAGAAACACAGTGATGGCTTCTAAAGGGCAGCAGAGAAAAGGAAAGGCAGAGGTAGAGAAAAGAGGATTAAGGAGGAAGCAGGACTGAGCAGTGTTTCTGAAGCAGACATGATCAGGGGGAAAGTATCCGTCCAAAATTCCACTCTCCGATCTTTCAGTCTCTGTCCGACCCTAATGTTCAAGTCCAGCATCAGGTACTGCTCATTCTGATCGTAGAGGGGCCACAGAGGCAGGCCATCCCCATTAGGATCCCTGCAAGTGAGAGCAGACCTCAGTGAGGTAGTCATCTTCAAACACCCCACCGAGAGGAGGCCAGCTCGTTCACTCACCCTTTCCTGGCAAAATTAGTCCAGTATTTCATCATCTTCCTGCTTAGCAACTTCTCTTCCTCGGTAGCTTCCTCTGCAGGTGAACAAATTCAGCTACTTACCCACTTCACCTAGTCCGAGGCTCCTCCCATTCACTGAAGCTGTTTATATGTTGTCCCCTCACTGAATTCTTACAAGCCCTAGCTCCCATATACAGCTGAGGCACCACTCAAGGAATCTTGGCTTCCAAACAATGCAAGCTGAACATGCCTTCCTCATTGGCCCTCCCTCTATCCATTTCCATTTGGATGCAGGGTTCTTAGGATTTATTCTTATATTATCTCTCTCTCTCTAGCCAGCCACTGCTATCTGCTAAAGGCTGATGCCGAGATGGCCCTAACAATAACAAATTCCAAAAATGCAACATCCCATCTATAAGTCAATGTTATTTGTTATAGCATCTGCAAACCTTCAAATCACTTCCGCCTCACTTGCAATACCTAGCACAGGACAAAAGCCAGGCAAATCTCATCAGTTCCCTGAAAGTACTTAACTACCAGCTCAAAGTCAAGCATTGTTTCCTGTGTCTTAGATATGTCCAGGAAAATGAGCTTCATCTGTGTCATGTGCAGGCCAACTCCTCTCTACACATTTGCTCATGTATGGACACAAATTCTTCATCCTGTTCTTTTTATAGAAGTTGTATCTGGAAATTGTATCTATAAGTTTTACATGGTCAACTATAAATATGCAAATTGTTCTATAAAATATGTATTCAAACATAGGTATATGCAGTAGCATTTAAGATTATATTAAACATAGTATGAGTATCCGATATTCTAGTGATGGATATTTACACAGTATCTTTTTCTGGGAAAAGCAATGTTTTCATGCACATATATATTTTTGCACATATAGATATAATAACCCAAAACTTCTATGCACAGAAAAGCCAACCTAAGGACTTTACACACTGTAAATACTTATGCCCTTCTTTTAATATATGAAATTGTCTGTTTCTCACACTTGTTAAGATTTACTATTCTTCCAAACATGGATTGATTTAAGAAAGAATGATTCAGCAGCCAAGGGTATTCTGTTGTTCTGCTATAACTGAAATTGAGAGTTGAAATTGCATGCACTAAAAGCCACCTATGCGTGTGCCTCTCCATAAGTTGTTCAAGTTTTTATTAGCTTGCTCTTTTCCTATAAACATTAGATACTTTAGGTTTTGACACTAACACTAAGATTATTCATTGTTTCCAGTTTGGAGAAACCTTTCTTCACCCAGAGTGTGAGCTCTGCTGAGCAAAAGCATTAAGCACTCATGGTTTGCTTTATGTCAATTGTTCAGTTTCATCCTTATAAAAATCTTAGCAGCATCTACCTCATTAACTCTAAGATAAGGATAAATGATAAATATGATTAAAATGGCTAAACCACAGTCCACAATAACACACTCAACCAACTCCATCCTCTGTCAAAGGCCAGGCTGAATTAGTTAGGAGTCTCTACTCCATAGTGTTCTAAAAAATGTTTTAGTGATACTTCCTATGTGTGATTTGCTTGTAACTTTCCAGTGTGTGTGGGCGTGTGAGTGTGTGTGTGTGTGTGTGTGTGTGTGTGTGTGTGTGTGTGTGTGTGTGCAATGTATATGCTTATAAACTACTCAGGTGATTAAATCCCAGCCAGCCAGTCCTTACTGGCTCATGTATAGTGATGGGCTGAGCAGATCCTTTCTGTAAGCAGTGGAGAGCTGGCATCACACATTCCACACTCCTGCAAGAAGAATCCACAGCTAGTTCCTTACCAAACATGGCAACATCACCCTTTAGGAAAGGGCCTCCAAAGACAAAGCGGATTTCATCCGTGTGATCAGCCTTCACAAAGGCTGGCCTCATGTCATCAAAGCACCGGGGTCGGTGCTGAAACTCGTAAAAATAGACAGGTGCATCAGCATCTGAGAAAAAAACAGAAAACATCAGGCATGTACGCAAGTAGGGTGTGACCCTGCATCCCTACCTGTCAAGTCAAAATTTACAGACCCAGAGGTGGGATAGCTCAGAGGCCACATAAACCAGCCTAAGCATCTGCCCAAACACCCTCCCTCTCTCCCCCACCCACCATCTCTAGTTTATTCATTTCCTTCCTCTTCCTCCTTCTTTTCTTATCTGAGGCTGAGTTTTCCTTCCATAGTACCCTTCTTATCCCTAGTGACGAAGTTGTTACAACCCCTGTGCACACCATGAGGAGAAAAAAGTTCCACTTACTAAAAAAGTTAAACCCTTTCACACTGAACCAAGATACACTGTGGAACTTCCCCTTATTGATCCTGGCTCAGATGTCTGGAGGCACACAGAGTAATTCCTTCATTCCAAAACAGTCCCCACACATGCAACCAAAAACTTTCTCTCTTCTGTGAAGGTTCTTTCTCTGCAACAATGCACATACATACTTGAGCACATATACTTGAGCACATACATACTTGAGCACATATACATGAGCACACACACATGCACACACACACAAACACATACTTTGAGTCTCATTTATTCTTCGAGTATTGACTCATTTCTTAGCATCTCTTGCAACAAGACACCACATTTCATTCCCTCTCTATTATCTTTCTACAGATAATAAAAAGCACGTATTTCAAGTGTAGAATTTGTGGAGCTCTTACAAATCTATGCATAATTGTGAACTCACTACACAGAACATGTCTGTCAAACCAACACACATGCACACACACACACACAACAAAATTAAAACTTTTTTCTCCTACTTTGTTTAAAAATGACTTTTAAGATGCAACACAAGATACACAATTAACAAACCTCATAAGTGAGAAAATATGCTTGAAAATTTAGAATCAGAATCAAGTTATTGAACATTATCAACAGAACAAGACATCAACCCACAGAATGTCTTGCAAATCATATCAAAAAGGAATTAATTTTTGTAATATATAAAGAATTCCTGAGACAAAATAAATAATTCAAGGTTCAAAGAAAAGAAGAGCAAAGAATTTGCACAGACATTTTGCTAAGAGATAAAGAAAAGTTTGAAAAATATTTTACATTTTCTCTTATGTGTGGTATATATCCCTATATATGTATACATATATACATGTACATTGAGAGAGAAAGGAAGAGGAGGCAGAAGGAAAGCTGTTTAAGGGAAGGTGGGGGACAAGCAGTCATGGGGTAGGAATAAAAGATGGATATGTGGGAGGAAAAATTGATGGCATATGTGTATGAAATCTCATCATAAGATCCATTATTTTGTTCTAGTACTAAAAGTTAATTTTAAAATGTCTGAAAAGAACCTGGGAACTTATCTAATCAGTAACTGGATGACACTTTACCCATATATACCCAGATGTGATAGTTTTCCTGCTACAAGTGCTGGTGAAGCAGAGGCTACTGTCCTTGGGTATTAGTGGAGAGAAGGAAAAATGGCACAGCCACTATGGAAAATAATGCACGGTTCTTCATAAATTAGAATGATTGTGTGTGGCAGTAACCCAGACTCTGATATGCATCAAAAAGAACAGCTTTCTGTACACTCATATTCAAACAGCATTATTCATCACAGAAGGCAGAACCACTCAAATGACCATAAATAAACAAGGTATATGCAGGCAAAGAATATTCCTCAGCCTAAGAAAGAAAGACAAATATACAGCAGTAAATACATGAACCTTCAGGCATCACACTAATAAGCTAGACAAAAAAAGAGACAAATGTTAAATTATTTGACTTACAGTAGATACATAAAATTGGCTAAAGTACTAAATGTTCTGTCATACATACTTTGTCATAATATTTTAAGTGTAAAAAGTATATTGTTTAATTTTTACATTGTTGAATTCTACATTTCCTTTTGTTGATTTCTGATTGTACTCCTCTGAGCTTATACTCCACTCTTTAAGATGAATTGGGGATTGTTTGTTCTGTGGGCAAATGTATGGTTTACCCTGGAGGACATTAAATGTGAACAAAAAATAAGAATTCTGATAGCTGATGGATGTAATATTCTTTATACATTGTTAGGTCTGCTTGATTTTTAGTATTATTCTTATTTTTCATTTTCATCTTCATGCAATCATGTTGTAATGTGAGACATGATTGCTTCTAGCAGCACCGATACTTTTCCAAGATAATGCTGGGCATCAAAGACATGGAGTTTGTCTTCCTCTTGGCAAAAAATGACCTGTTAGGCAAAGAACTGTGTTTGCCTCAACCACTGACAGTAAGCACTCTGTCCAATCTGGACAGCAGGACAAAGGATAAGAGACCGCTGAACCCTTCCAAGACAGGGTAAGATAGTCTCTTAAAATATCCTTCTTCCGAAAATCATCTGTCAGATATTCTAGATATTTTAGCCAAAAAACTGGATGCCCCAACATTGCAGAAAAGCTTTGAGTGACTATTCAGTGAGCCAGATGTCTCTGTCTTTTCATACTAATTCTTCAGAAGTTGCTTGCTTGCACTTCCTGCTTACTCAGGTAATATATTTCCCTTCTCAGGTCTTTGATGGGGTTGAAGACTAGATAGTCACAATTACAACCATCTCCTGTCATAGCTAAGAACATTTTAGGTACTAGATTCAGACTCTTCAGGATAGGTCAGCATTTGGAATAATCTCTGTCATTTGCCACTTACCAATGTTTTGGACATTTAGTACATGTTTCTTGCTTGATATTATTATTGTTGGATGTAATTCCATTTTGTTTATTATTGCCCCCCTGGACATTACTTCATAATTATTCCTATTACATATAGTTCTATATTGGGTTTAGAACTTCGTTATTTAGACCAAAGGGGAAGATGTAATGGGGAACACGTACCCTCCTATCTTGACCTTAGGATACAGGCCTTAGGTGTGGCTTAGAAATAGCTTAAGATCTGAGGCACATAATCACCTCGCTCTCTCATGTTCTCTTGGATGATGAAGATCACCAGACTAGGTGTCAGACTTGGTATTGAATGGGTTCCCAGCCCTCCAAGGACTCAGCCACTGAATTTATCCTTTCCTATATATGAGAGTTATTTCTCTGAATACTCATTAATAACATACCCATGCTTTATAGCACATGCAGTTTCTGCTTTAGGTGAATCTCTTTAAAATATCATGTGTCATAGTTCTTTTAATCCCTCTACAACATCTGCCTATTGTGAAATTAGTTCATTGACATTTAATATGACTAAGAACAGGGCTGACTGCTATTTGTTTTCTATGTTTCTTATAGCAGTTTTGATTTTAGTTGCTCCAATACTGCCTTTTTTGTATTAGAATTTTCTAATGCATCATTTAATCTACCTTTTACCCATTTATCACATATTTTTAGCTATTTTCTAAATTAATTTTTAATATTTGTAATTCACATTTTAACATAATAAAGTTAAAATTAATTTTAATTTATTGTTGATAGCATAAAAACTTTATGCTTCTAAAACTAAAAATTATAGCTCTATACATTGTATCTTACTAACAGATATACAATGTCTTATGAAATTGTTATTAAAATAATTTAGAAAATGGGGTGTTATAAACAGAAAATGAATTAATAATGACTTCCATATTTACTTACACAATAGTTTCACTGTGTTATTTTCCTGTTCATATAGATTTGAAATGCTTTCTGCACCCTTTTCTTTCATCTTAAAAATCTTTGAAGGATTCCTTTTTCTTCTCTGGCAACTATATTAGTTGTGAGCTAAAGGTCTGCGTACCAGGAATTGTCATAATTTCTCCTTCTTTTCTGGAGGACAATTTTACCTGATATCTAATTCTTTGCTAGCAGCCTTGGCTACTTCATCTTATGACACTTTGAATGGGTTATTCCCATGCTTTCTGACCACCATCATTTCTTTTTTTTAAAAAAAAACTTTATTTATTTATTTATTTGCCTTGGTGTTTGCCTGGAACTGGAACTACAGACAGTTGTTAGCTGCCATGTGGGTGCTGGGAATCGAACCCGGGTCCTCTGGAAGAGCAGACGGCGCTCCCAACCACTGAGCCATCTCTCCAGCCCCATCATTTCTTTAGATAGATCCTATGACAAGCTCATTTCTAGTTAACAGGTTTCAGCTCTCTTCTAGTGTTCACACAGCTCTGTTATTTCTCTTTAGCTTTAAGTATCTCTTAGTGGTCTCTGAGTTTTTTCTATACCTGGGTTGAAGACAACTTATCAGGTTTTTTCTTTTGTCCTCCCACTCTGTGAGCTCTGAGAGTTGGACTCGGGGCCCCAGACTTGGCAGCAAGCACCTTAACTCACTGAATCATCTCATGACCTTTAGTTCCACTTCTTAGTTGTAGAAGAATGGGTCTATATGTTGTGGGATTATGGTCTGGTACATTGTAAATATTTATCTCACCTAGTGGTTTAATAAAATGTTGATTGGTCAGAAGGCAGACAAGAAGTGTGAGTGGAGTTACCAAAGTAAGAAAAAAGAAACAGTCAGACAGAGATGCCAGCAGATGTAGAAGAAAGAAGGCTATAATGCTGCTCTGAGAAAGGGTATTAAGCTGTTTGACTAAACATGGGTTAGTTTAAGAGTTAAGAGTTAGCAAGTTATATGCCTCAGCCATAGGCTAAACAGCATAAAATTAATGTAAATTTCTGTGTGCTTCTTTGGGACTGCTGGTCCAGACCTCAGGAATATACAGAGCTAAGCAACTGCAGGTAGATCCAGATCTTGGGGTTAGACTTGACCAGAAACTTCCTATTACATCTATATATTCTGGACTGTCCACTGTCTCTACTATTCAACTTGACTACCCTCTAGCCAACACAAAGCTTTATTTATTTATTTATTTATTTATTTATTCATTCATTTATATTTGTTTGTTTGTTTGTTTGTTTGTTTGTTTTTCAAGACAGTGAATCTTTGGCTGTCCTGGAACTCTCTCTGTAAACCAGACTAGCCTCAAACTCAGATATCTGCTTGCCTCTCCCTCTAGAGTGATGGAATGAGAGGATTGTGTTTTCCTTTATATTTATTTTTGAGAATTTTATAGGTACACACAATGAAATATGAGTGTATCTGCCCCTTCTTTTCCTGAACTTCATGTCTTTAGTTTTCTAACCTGCTAAATCCAGTGAGGGCTGCACATATGTGCATGGGTGAGGTGATCCTGAAGCACTGGACACCGACCAGTGTCAACCTCCACCAAACATGATTCTCTCCTGCTGCAATGCACTGCTGCAGTCAGTGAGCAGTGAAGTCTGTTCAGTTATCACAGCTCAATAAGTCCTAAAACCAAGTGAATTTTATCTCCTCTAATTTGGTTATACTTTCTAGAGATTGATTTGGCATTTCATTTTGATGTAAATTTTAGAATTAGTTTATTAATTTCTACAAAACTTTTAAAAAGATTGAAGTTGTTCTGTACTGAGTCTACAGATCAATTTTCCTCATTTTCCTTGAACCATTAAATTAAGTTTCTACTCTCTTATCATTCCATTAAAGTCATCGTCAAGGTCACTAACAGACCTAATCTCCCGTGACAACCTGGCCCACAGGTTCTGTCTTTCTCTTGTGCCACTGTAGTTATCACCATCAACACACTCTTTATTAATTTATTTGCTTCTTTTTTCCAGTCTTCTCACTAGAACAGTGGCAGGGTATGTGTTCTGTATCCGCCAAATTCCCAGGAAATAGAACAGAATCTAGCACAGTGGATGTCATTGCTAAGCATTTTTACAAGAAAAAAAGAAAAGGGAAATGAGAAAGGGGAGGGAGGGAGGGAGGGAGTAGTGGATGTAAGGAGACGGTTAGCTTTGTGTCCCTTCCCCCAAGGATATGTTCTTTTCTCCCAGTTTCCCCATTACACCTATAGCTAAGATGGTTTGAAAACCAACCAACTCCAAAGAAATGTGAAGAAATGAAGTAAGTAGTCTGTGTTCCAGAACTGCAAAGATGGATATGACATTCTTCCATCATGGACACATCAAAAAGATCCTCACCGTACAGGCCCCTTGGGAGTGGCTCCTCAGTGGACAGCAGGAATCCCACAGTTACCTACCTCACTGTCTATATTCTAGAAAGGAGTACTTTCAGAGACTCACCTCTGTGATATCGAGCTGTGACCAGCCCGGGAACCACAAAGAACACATCTCCAAACAAATCCAGTAAAGTATCCCGGATGTCAGTCAAGGAATGCATGTCTTGGAAGTATTCATTAGCTACAACGTGCAAATACTGGGTAGGAATATGCTGTGAAAAGAAAGAAAAGAAGAAATGGGGAGGGAGGGAGGGAGGGAGGGAGGGAAAGAACATATCATGGTCATAGGAAATCCAAGTCAACACCAATGGCCAAGCTGTTAATTAAGCAGGCACCTGTGCAGTTAAATGTGTAAATACTGCCTGTTACCTCACTTCACACTCACAGCAATCCTGATGCATTAAAAATAACTTCACAGATTAGGAAGCTAAGACATGGAGAGAGTAAATGGTTGGTTCAAAGTGATGGAAGCCTGATTCTTTCACAAGTCTGTACTCAGACGCCATGCTCTGAACCATGTGCGGTACACACATTAGTGATGCTCAGTACAAGTGATGCTCTGAAGTCCTGTGTTCCAGAGTTATTGAGAATCTCCAGATGATGACAGCAGACGTCAGGCCGAAAGGAGAAACTTTCAGAGCAGGAAGTGTCGTATGACAAAATGACCACACATCCACAAAACTGTCTCTGATCCTGAAACAAGCTCTGCTTTTTAAGCCATTTGGTGTCTTACAGCTTCAGTTTCCTCATCTGTAACTTTTTAAATGAGTTGTTCTAGGGATTTCATGAGGCAAAAGGAAGAGCTTGTTTCTTGGCTGAGAGCAGGCCTTGTATGGTTTCTGAACCCCTCTGCTGAGAGCCTCCTCAGACGCCTTCTTTGACCCACCTCCAGCTGCCTCTAAGTCTTCTAGCCTTGACTTTGCCCTGAGTACCAGTGGTAGACTGTGGAAGGCCAACTTCATGAGGACGAAAGGGCCTGTTGTCATGGTAACCTTTAAAAGGGTCCAATGGCCTAGGTAATCCTGGGAAATTTGCTATACCATAAGCCTTTATTTTAGTGGCACAGCCATGGGCACATTTTTGTGGGATTTGGCAGCAAAGCCACATAGACCACATCTGGACGTGCCACTGAGACTGGCTCTTTGAGAGCTCAGAAGACCGGGGATGTTTTAATCGGGCCCAGAGTAAGGGATGACTGCAGCCATGCAGGCTTCAGTGCAAGAGCCTGTCCACATGGACAGTGAGACGACAGACCTTACAGGCCTAGATGTGTCCAGAGGGGTGGAAAGGCTTCTGGTCACTGGCAAGTCACCAGAGAGACTCTGGAGCTTCTGGATCAAGGCCTGAGAACTAGTCGCCATTTGTGAAGCAGCTGCTGCATGCTACCAAGTCTTTCTTACAGATGCTGAAGCTCATCCCTCACTCTTGTGCCATTAACGAAGAACTTCAGAGATTTGGCTGAAGACATATGCAGCATCTGAAATGTCCTTCTTCTCCAGTGTCCCTTTCCCTGTGACCCAGACCGATTGCAATGCCCTCCAAGGATCATCTACCAACAGCCAGAGAGACCCCATTGCTCTATTTATATCTTGGATATCCCTTGATCTTCAGACTCAATTTATTTCATTGGATTGTCAAGACTCACCAAGCATCCCTCTTCCAAACCACAGGGACTAGAGTCCCCTGGCCTACCCAGTCAGGCCACTCTTCAGCTAGGAAAAAACCTTCAAATGGAAGCCCAATCACTTCCTTCTCCATTTCTCGGTGCTTCATACGCCCTCTCTGGCTTAGAACCATTTCATGAATCATCTCTTCCAGAGCCACCCTTCAGTGATCTCTTCTCACCCCCCAGCTCCAGCTTAGCCTCTATAGTTCTTCCTATGCTCCCTTCCCTCCTGACTTTCTCCCTGCAGAAGGCTACCTGCATTTTCTGGTGAACACCACAGGTCATGGCTCCCATTTGCTGTTTCCTGTGACAGTCGTGATCATGTCTGCCCACCCACACTGTATCTCAATGCCTGAGGAAGTTTTAAAGTATTTGGTCTCAGGAAAAAGATGTCCTGTGAGTCAATAAAAGCAATGAACATGGCCTTGAGATCATGCTATATAAATATTTATGGGAAGAAAGAAGATGAAAGGAAGGAAAGAAAGAAATTTATTTTCACATCTTAGTGTCTAGAGAAAGATCCTGTGTTGCTCTGCTTCTTTCTAAAATGTTTGAAATGCTTCACAGAGGAATACATGAGCACATGACTGTTAATGCTGCTACTTAACACAAGGCCCAATGGCCACATAGCAAATATAGAATTCTAGCCCCTTGCATAGTTCATAATTAATAACTTTTCAAATTATACTTAAGTAATTCAGTATATGTACTAGTTTTCAACATTCTTGAGGGAGAGGAAGTACCCAAAAATCCACATTAATATGTCCCAGAAACAGATTAATAATAGCATAAATAAAGAAAGTTAATGCATAGAAGTGAAAAGGCCTAACAGCCACAGATCACATTTGGCTAATATAAGGGTTATAAAAAGCCTTTGGGTTTTTAGAACTCTTTGGACTTATGATTGTGAATAAGGGATGGTGAATCAATAATATGCCTACTGAATTAATTAGTTGATTAATTAACCAGTTGGTATGTCTTTAACCTCTATCCATGTGTACAGATCAGGGATTTTTGCCAAGTGAATGACTCTCTGGAGAGCCACACCACCCACAGTCACTTACCAGAAAAATGTGTATCAAGTTAAGAGCAACAGACTCATTGGATCCGAGCAGGATCTCAGGGGTATCCCTCTGTGGAAAAAAGCAGAGTATTCTCTGTGAGCCATCTGTGCTGGTTGCTTGAAAAGCAGAGGAGGCTAAATGCATAAAATTTACACAGCACTGTCTCCTTACTGGCTAGGAGTCAGGAGCAGCTAGGAGTCAGGAGCAGCTGGGAGTCAGGAGCAGCTGGGAGTCAGGAGCAGCTGGGAGTCAGGAGCAGTTAGGAGTCAGGAGCAGCTGGGAGTCAGGAGCAGCTGGGAGTCAGTAGCAGCTGGGAGTCAGGAGCAGCTGGGAGTCAGGAGCAGCTGGGAGTCAGGAGCAGCTGGGAGTCAGGAACAGCTGGGAGTCAGGAGCAGTTAGGAGTCAGGAGCAGCTGGGAGTCAGGAGCAGCTAGGAGTCAGGAATAGCTCACAGAGCAGAAGAGATGCTGCCTGTTGGCAAGTTCCCATTGAGGTGCTTTGGGCCTGGTTTGTGAAAGGAATTCATTCAGGGACTGGTCACAATGGTTATGGTCACTGATTTCTTTGTCTATCAATCCTACTTATCTATTAACCCTTGCCCTGACAGAGTAAAGCAAAGAGGTCAGGCTTGGCAAATGACTTTTAGCATCATAATGGACTTGACCTCTCCTCCAAATTTCTAAAGCAGAAGAAAAGTTTCTTAAATCCCAGAGTCCAGAAAACACTCCTCTGTGCTTATCCAGCTTCTGTTCAATCACCCCACCTCACAGGGGCTTATCCTCACAGTCCTTCAACACTCTTAATGAAGATTTCTTTTTACTGTGTTCTGCATTGTTCCAAGCATGCTCAGAAAAACATCCTTTAATTATGCATACTTGCTGTATGCCCCTGGAGAGTGTGGCCTGACAGGAAGCAGGAACCTATCAGTGTCCCCTCCTGAAGGATCAGTGTTTCTAAGTATGCACTACTTCTCTGCATTCCATAATTCCACAGTAAAGGTGAACAGTTCTCAGAAGTCAGAACGCTCGGGCTGAGACTAAGTATAAAAAAATGTGAAGGAGTGAAGTAGTAACTGTATTTACTTGAAATAATCATCTGTAGGGTTTTTTATTTGTTTTTTAGTTAAGACAAATGGAGCCAACTCTCTCTTTATATAATTACTTCTTTTGCAGTAAATCTGTATAAGGAGCAAGATGGACATATGTTGATCCTCCAGACCCCAGTTCTTTTTGCCTATAGTCTAGATGTGTTTGAGAATGTCCAACCAAAGGTTTGTGTGCTGAAAGCTTCATCCCAATTATAAATACACTGTGTGATGGTAAATCTGTAAGAGGTAGGACCTAGGTAAAAGTGATCAGGCCAAAGGAGCACCATCCTTTGAAGAGATTAATGCAGTTCTCCTGGGCATGGTTAGTTTCAAGAGAGTGAGCTGGTATAAAGTTGGGCCACCTCTTTATGCTTGACCCCTTAGCATGCAGCCATTTCCCTTCTACTTATCCACCAAGTTGTGACATAGGCTGTGAAGTCATCTCCAAATGCTGTCACCATACTGTTTTTACTTCCCATTGACCAGAATCACAAGCCAAATAAACCCTTCTGACTCAAAACTGCCAGCACAAAGTGTTATGCTTAAATGGCATTAAACAGACTAAGACACCCTCTTCCAGTCAGTGGGAAGATTGTTGCTTCATGAAAACAATAGGTCCCGACTTTTGTTACATGGGAAATCATCTATAAAAGCAAACAGTTGCCTTGCTGTCGAGGGAGAGGTAGAGAGGAGACTCTTACCATGGGCAATATGTAGCCACACTCCTGGTTATTGACTCCAATAATGGAAGGAACTGCCTTAAAGGTCATTTGAGACAATAGTTCTAGCGGTTCCTCAGGAAGGAAAACACCATCAACTACTCGAGTGAATGACTTTGTTTTCTGCAATATGGAGAGAGAAAGCAACAATTGTTTCTGTTTATAATATCTACTATCCCCAGAAGTCCAAATGCTAACACTAGTGTCCCAGTCAAATGCATTAGTTTCTGACAGGCCCTGCCATTTACTTAAGGGGAAAAATACTTAAACTTTTCTGTGCCATAGTATTTCATCTACTAAATAATAAAATAATAATATCAACTAAAGAAAAATAATAGCACAGTAGTTCTCAAAAGGGTTCATAGACCAGCAGCATCAATGTCATCTGAAAACGTATAAGATATACAAATTCTCAGGTCTGTTAAATATAGACCATTGAGAACAGTGGAATGGGGATCTCCTCTACGTGATGCTGATGGATGCTAGAGTTTGAGAATGTCTGGTCAAAATGGGGAATGAAGAAGTAATTAGGGGGAAGGAAGTGGATATGAACCCTTTCCTGTACCTTTTTTATTATGGAGGGGAATGCACACAGCACAGTGTCTATGTGGAGGCTGGAGGACACCTGTGTTCAGTTGCTCTCACCTTTCACATTTAGGTGGGTTCTGGGCATTGAACTGGGGTCTGGCTTATGCAGAAAACTTTTGGATGAGCTATCTTGCCAGCCCTGATCATGTTTTCTCTCTTTATGTTCCTGTTTATGGAATTGGATAGAAGGGGCCATGCAAGAGCTTACAAAGGCGAGTCACTGTTACCCACTTTATAGACTCTAGAAAGCAGATATTCTACACATGCTATGTAGCTACAAACATTTGAGTCTGATAGGTAACAATCTTAATCATTCAAAGACTATCAAAGATCTCAGACTAGAAGATTCATTAAAGACTATCTAGGTCAATTGACCACCTAATGGTGAACATTCTCTGGTGTCAGCCAGACTTTTAATACCTACAGCAGTGGACATCTCTGCTCACTCCTTTACAGGCAACTGAGATTTTAGAATATTTTGCTACAATAAGGAAAATGTCTAAGTAGCAACCCAGGCTGAGCAACATCCCTATTCCAACTTAACTCACTTCTAAGAGTCCTAAACTCCGCATCATTCAGAGATTACCATGAATAGCCAACCCCTCTCTTGTTGAAGTCTCCAATCAAAACAGTGTTTGACCTCTCCATCTTCTGAGTTACCCACCCACAGCTTTTCCCATCTCTCCTCACCTTGCCAAGGTTTAGCAACTCCAAGGAAGACTTTTCCCTCATGCACTTCAGCAAAGCCTGGGAGTCTGATGCATTGCAACCACAGATATCTGCAATCATCTGCAACTGTTTACAGAAAAGGCAGACAGACAGTGGTACTGATGCATCCAGGGGAATGAAAGTGGCCTATGAAGCCACATGTGGCACTTCTATGTGAGGTCCAACATGCCACCTGCATCTCTGTAGGTTAGATTGGCATTATTCTGACTCTAGTGACTGCCAGAGCTGGGAGTAATGGGTTGTCAGTCTATAGCCGTGGACTGGAATCAGAGTTCCTTCTTAGTCACGGATATATCTGTGGACTTAGCTACAATTTCATGAGGTTCTAATATTGGAGTGTTAAGTAGATGCGGAATCTCAAACCTAAGGGATAGCTTTGCAGGTTTCAGTCATTGGCTGAGGCAGGCCTCAGGAGCAGCACTGAGTTTATCTGTGCTAATTACACTTCAACCCCACACATGGCCAGGAATCTCTAGGCTTCTTTAAAGATGCTAATCTCATATTTTTTTCACAATTATAATTTTGTATTTGACTCTCTTTTCTCTGGTTTAAGGGCTGAGTTTTACCTTGTCCAGGACATTTGTCCCGCCACTGCAGTACCATAAGGCTTTTCTTCCCCTGATCTCACATTACTCCAGTGTTCTACACTTTTGCAACCCAGGCCATTTGCCCTACCATCAAGCCTTCCATATTTGTAGAGCCAACCAATTTACAATTACCCTTAAGCTTTCAGGAGTCATGAGTGCTTTGAGGATTCACCATAAGCTGCATACATAGACAACATATACAGTCAACATGTGATGATAGATCATTCAATGACCACCTTCCACACCAATCCTCAGACTCCAACTAAAATTCTCGGTAACAAGATCACGTCTTCTCTAGTTGAGAATATGCTTTCTCCACTAATAAAGTGATGTATCCTAATACAGCACTGGGAAACTATGCACTCAATAAATGCCTTGGGGGTGAATAAATCAATGCACAAGCTGAAAGTAGCTTTGTATTAAGCATGACCGAAATCAGTATTCATCTATACTGAATCCAGTTCACAGCTTTGTGGCCCTGTTTAGACTTTAGAGGGTGTGCCATTTTCTACATTGTGTTTAAGAAAGTATACCATATAAGCTCAATGACATGGTGCATGAGTATAGTCCCATATACACTAGAGACTGAGATAGGAGGGCCTCTTCCGGCCAGAATTTTAGGACCATCCTTGGCAACACAGTAACATATCCACCTCATAAAAGGAAAAAAGGAAGGAGGGAGGGCAATAAAAAGGACAATGTGACCACTAGAATGAATAATTCCCAGAGGATGACGCGTATCTGGGATATGCTCCTTACTTCATCCCCTAAACCCTGCTAGTCACTCCATCTCTCCCAAAGAGCTGGAAGTAGCCCCAGAGTCTTTCTTAAGAATGAACTCTAGGACAACATAAAATATGGCAGGCACAGGAGACTAACTACACAAAGTACTGAGACTAACTTGGACTGATTTGTGTCCCCATAGAAATTATGTAAGAACTATAACACATGTGTGCACACCAAGGCACAACAATTTTGTATTGTGAATATGAACTCTTTTCCTCCCTGTCAGTGGTTCTCAACATTCCTAATGCAGTAACCCCTTTAATACAGTTCCTCATGTTGTGGTGACTTCCAACCATAAAATGATTTTCATCGCTAATTCATAATTGTAATTTTGCTACTGTTATAAATTATAATGTAAATATCTCTGTTGCCTGATGGTCTTGGGCAACTCCTATGAAAGGATTATTTGACCCCCAGAGATCACAACCCATAGGTTGAGAACTGCTGCTCTAACATGCATAACATTCCCTTGGGTGTAATCATAATGCTGTGCTGTGTAGCTGAACCCTTTCCTATTGAACAGACTTCATACAGACACAGACTGCCATTGGACTAGCATGGATTCTTCAGACACAGTCAATGATAAAATCTAAGGATATGAGAAGAAGTTGGAAGCCTGAGGGCTTTGGGTAACTAAAGGGAGATATGAGCTTTGTACCTACATCAGTTTTCAGATCATCATCAAGGCTCTTCATGCTCGGAATGATGGCCACTCCACTCTGCATGATGGCTCTGTGGAATAAGCCCTTGCTCAAAGGAGACAGGAC
Organism: Sigmodon hispidus; assembly: GCA_004025045.1. Taxonomy (NCBI): domain Eukaryota; kingdom Metazoa; phylum Chordata; class Mammalia; order Rodentia; family Cricetidae; genus Sigmodon; species Sigmodon hispidus. The sequence continues at coordinate 72,719 of PVIH01006799.1, read as the reverse complement.
CTAGAAAGAGAGTGTAAGCAGCAGCAGTAGTTATTCCAGAACCACAGGCATTCTATGTGCCACCAATTCCTTTCTTAAAGACACCATCCCAGGAAGCCCTCTTCAGGATCCCACTTTGGCCTCAGGAGTCCTGCTTCGGAGTTCAAGGACTAGATACAGAGGAGTAAGTGAGTTATTTCACCTCTGTAAGTTCACATTTTTTCATTAATTTTTTTCTGCTTTAAAATACGATCTCACTCTATAGGCCAGCTTCCTTCATCCTTCTGCCTCAGCCTCCAAGCAGCAGGATTACAGGCATGCACCTCCATGGCTGGCTGTAAGAACACTTAGTCAGCTATTCTGACATGCTTTCTAGTGTCTCTATTTCCTTGCTACTGGAAAGTCATTTAGTATTTCCAAGCATCCATTTATTCCTCTTAAGCACTGTATCAAAAATTGCATCATATCATAGATATTTTTATTCAAAGTAGGAGAAGTAATGAATGTAAGTGTACACTCATTGCCTGGTCAATTTACTCATGAAGACTGACCCTTGTCACATATATATATATATATATAAGTGTGTGTGTGTGTGTGTGTGTGTGTGTGTGTGTGTGTGTGTGTGTTCTTCTTAGGGAGGAATACTGAAAACATAAAGTTGCATTGAGTAGTGTTGAGCACTGTACAGCAGAAACTCTTTTAATCCAGTACTGTGCAACTAATCTCTGCTTAACATGCTAATTTATGTCAGGCAATTCAACCACTTAGGGAAAGTCATCCTCTAGTATATTCAAGCATTTCTATTCCTACCAGTCTTGTGCTAAGAGTCAGATGTATTATTCCCAAAGTTTTATTGTCAGCTGCATTTATTACTGGGATAATACAGTCAAGGGAATAAAGTATGAAGCAGTGGGCCTCACATGTGAGAAGAAAGCATTGTGTCTAGGGAAAAATTAACAAAGGTGGGTGGCTAAAAACTATTGCTATCAAATTTTGTGTGGAGAAGAGTGAAATTTTTTAGGGAAAACTATAAAAACCTGCTATCCTGTTATAACAGTGTAAAGGTGATTTTCTATAAGCTATTTTTTAGATTACAAGTTACCTGGTAATGTTTAATGGGTGCTGACTGTAAAAAAAAAAAATTAAAAAAAAAACTATACTAAAAGGCAGTGAGTACTGCAGTTGGCCTATACAAAAGATCCATTTCCAAACTCTGGTGAGCAGACCAGATCTAAAAGGACAATGCCTGTGTCTAGCTCTCAGTGAGGAATGAGCACTCTATGTGCACATTTACACCTTTCATTTTTCATGCTTTAGCTGAGTTTTTCTAGTAAATAATGCTATGGTTTGTATGACACTCACACAAAGAGAGAGAGAGAGAGAGAGAGAGAGAGGCAGAGAGAGAGAGGGAGAGAGAGAGAGTCCACATGGTTCCAAGATGGCTGTATTAAAAACAGTGTGAAACCTCTAAGAAGTAGAGCCAAAGAGGAGACCCTGGCCATGGAAAGGACTGTAGTTCTCAGGAGAGAGGGGTAATAAAAGAGGAAGTCCCAAATGCATGCATCTCTCTCCTTGTTCATGCAAGATGTTATGGAGCCGACTACCGTGTGTGTGTGTGTGTGTGTGTGTGTGTGTGTGTGTGTGTGTGTGTGTGTGTGTGTGTGACGACTACAAACAAATTCTTATCAGTTCTGTTGATTAGACTGTAGGGATTCAACTCTACACACAGGGGTATTTTTTTCCTCTCAAATTATCACTCATAACATGACTTTAGGAATCCATCTAAACCTTTCTGGTGACTACTGCCTTGTTCATGTAATGAGACTGACTTACAACTTATCTATGAAACTCTGCAAATTTTTAAAATGTGTATTCTACTCCAGTAAACTACTCCACACCCATGTAGATCTGAGCAGCACAAACTAACTCAGTGGGTTATTAAAAATAAAAAAGGCCATGAAGTTGGGGGAGGTAGGTCTCGAAGGGATTCAGGGAAAGAATATGGGGTGAATATGATCAAAACACATTGTATGTATGTACGAAATACTCAAAGAATTGATAAAAGTTTCATTTTTTAACCCCAAGGAAATAAAAATGTTCTGTCTTCAATGCAACAACAGAAACCAAATATAGATGATGTCTATCTCTATGCTTATAATAACCCTAGCCAAGAGTCATCCAAATCAAAGCAGAAAACTCACAAGGCTAGAAATGCTTATGGCTCCTGCTGAGCCACCAAAGATGGTCACGGAGTCAGGATTTCCACCGAAGAACTTAATGTTCTCTTTGATCCATAGCAGGGCAGCCAGTTGGTCATGGAAGGCCCAGTTCCCAGGGGCATGTTGGTTCCGTGTGCTAGGGGTAAGAGGCAAAGTGGGAGTTCTTAGCTGGCCACTACATGTCCTGATCTAGGTCAAGTGTGAGCTGGCAGGACATTGAGAACCAGAGCCCTACAGGAACTGAGGGCAACAGACATAGTCCTCACATTCTGAGATTTCCTCAAGAATGGTCTAAGTTCTGTTCTCAAGAACTGCAATATCTCATGCCCAACATTAGTGTGTTCTTGGCTCCCCTTAACCCATAGATCATAAAAAATCCTGCTGCTGAGAATTTTCACTGCCACTCAACCCAGGCCTTCATGGACAAAGACATTCCAGTGAGCGACAAAATCTTTAATTTCCTAATTATTAACAATAAAAACAATATCCACAGCATCAGGTGTGCCCAACATGGCCCTAAGAAGTTTACAGATAATACTCCTATAATATCTACAGTCTGACACAGATGGTTCTAGACATTGCATTCTCCTTCTCTCTGGGTTTTCTCTGCCCTAGTACCAAAAGATTGACCTCTAGAAACTGTGTCATCGGACTTGCAGTATGTGCCATTGGCAGGAATTCCTGAGCTCTGAGAGGGGAAAAAGACTGCATGTATATCCCACCCACTTCATTCTCCCTCTTTGCTGGACAGGGGGATAAGGAAGTGGCAAACTAACCCCCCACACCATAATCACAGTTTGTGCCAGCTCTTTTCAGCTAAATCTGTGATCATGTGTTAAGATGTGCATCTCATTTAAATAGACTAGGAAATTTGGCACAAAGATCTCTTTGCCTAGAAAGAATTAGGATTCAATGATTCTGGCCTCAGAATCCACATGCCTAACCATACCCCATGCATCTGCCTCAAAAAGTTGCATGTTTCCCACAATTACTGCGCAATTCATAGGAAACACATCATGAAAATAACAGAGAAAAAAATCAAACAAAAAAACCTGGGGCCCAGAACTTCCACTTCAGGGTGCAGTAGCACCTCACCATGATCATTCAGATCTCTAGCTGTTGTAAAGAATTCATTGCCTGGTCATCCATTATCTGGGTAGCCTTGGGACAGTCATTTAACCAACTAGACCTCATATCCCTCATGTGGAAGCTAAGGATACCAATACCACCTGTTCCATAGGAATATGGAAAAAGATAAGTACCAGGCACACTGTGTTACATTTCCTACCTCTTGTTTTTATGACTCAACCCTGTATAGACTCAATAAGAAGACAGTAGCCTCCCTACTAGCTCTCATTTGTTAATGGATAGCCATCATACATGGTCTATCATCCAGGATCTTCCAGAGTACATGCTCTGGTACATATCTCTGAGCAGGATAACTGTAGAACACTCAGTCTCTAAAAGATAAAGTTCTGAATTTCATGAACACCACAGTATTCAGCTCCCTGACCAATCAGGCCTCTGAGAGTCACACAATTTCAGGCCATATCACTGAGCTACATTTCTGTCTCTGTCTCTTTTGTAGTCCAGTGTGCCATGTAAATGCCTTCTTCTCAGTCATATGTGAACAGGATGTGATGAATGTCATCTTCAGGCTGACCCAGAAACATATCCCCTGTGTGGCTCTCTATGCTTTTCTTCACTGCTGGTATAATTCAGGTCTAGACAATTGGCATCAGAGCCATGAGATGTTACAATCCTAGGGCACTGCTCAACCATGAGTAAGGATGTCTGTCCACTGAGGGCACAAACTTGGACTGAGCTTGATGAGAAAGGGGTTTGAGGGCCTGATGAAAACTACTAGGGTAAGAGAAGTTTTCTGTTAAGGTGCTAGATTGCCTAACTAATTAAAACCTAATTTGCTCATTGCCACTGAAGGTTCATTCCTCCTAAGGTAGCTGGCCACTGCCCACAGCTACTGAACAGCTTCCCTTTGTGGTCCAGAGTGTCATTCATCAAAAGAGACTCACTTGAAGAAGCCAAATATTCCTAGGCGGTACTGGATAGTCACAATCAACACATCCTCATAGGCAGCCAGGGCAGACCCGTCAAAGATGGAGGCTGAGCCAGTCTCAAAGCCACCCCCTGGTATCCACACCATGACCTGAGGAGAAAGAACCACTCCATTCAAACTCTTCCCATGCTTGTTGAATTATTTTTATTGAGAAAATATAAATGCCTCACTTTTCTTCATAAGTTCTAAGATCTTTTTTTTTTAAATAAGGCCAAGGTTAAGCATATAGACTTTGGCCTCTGCATAGGTAAATGATTCGGCTAGCTGAGTGAATACTGGCAGCCTACTCAAATTCTCTGGGGTTTGTTTTTATTTTCCCTCATGTAATAGTTGTGAAGAGTATGAATAGGAGGTTTTTAGGAGGTCCAAATAAGTGTCTACAGTTAAAGGTTTTAAAAGAGTGTTTGCTTAGTTCAAGTGCTTGGAAACTGGTAACTGGAGCCCATTGAGCCTGTGGCCCATGGGAAGACAGAAACCATCATAAGACTCGCATAGGAGAAAAAGCTGTGATGCTAAAACTGTCAACTTCATAGCTTTAGAGTATTCCTTCTCAACCTGTGGGTCTTAACTATTTGGGAATGGAACAACCCTTTCACAAGGGTCACCTAAGATAATCAAAAAACACAGATATTTATATTGTGATTCAACAGTAATTACAGTTATGAAATAGCAATAAAAATAATTTTATGGTTGAGGGGTTACCACAATGTGAGGAACTGTATTAAAGGGTCACAGCATTAAGAAAAGTGAGGATCACTGCTCTAGAGTCACCTAGGAGACACACTTTCGGGAGAGCATGAGGTCATTGTCTAGATGGGCATAGTTGTTCACTTTCAAGACTAGAAAGGATCCATCTGAATGTGGTACTAGAGTCCTAGCTAAAAAGGAGCAAGCAAGGTGAGCATCAGCATTCTGGTCTCTGGTTCCTGGCTGTGGACTCAGTGTGAGCAGCTATTCTAGTCTGCTGAGGCTGTAATTTCTCTGCCATGATGGACTGAACCCTGGAACTGTGAACTAAACTCTTTCTCCCTGAAGTTGTTTGTCTGGGTATTCTATCGCAGTGATAAGATAAATTACTAAGACATTAGCTGAAGAAATTTCTTCTTCAAAAAAATACTTCAGTGTAGGGCAAAAGGGGGTACATAAACTTTACCTTGTTTAGAAAAATTAGGACCAATGCAAAGAAAATATTCAAATGGTATTGTCACTACTTTCATGGATCATAGTAAATGCCTTCCATTCTTCTAACCCCACATTTGAGACTGAAGCCCTTGAGTCAGGAAAAGGGAAGAGAGCCATGGAGGAAAAGCACCGGCTCTGTACAGTGCAGAACAAGCATGTGTGCACCCCTTGTGTGTCAACTTCCCCGTGTGCAAGGTTAGTCCAACCATTCTTACACATGGTGTTACATGGCACAGAGTCCAATGTGTGGCACATGGTAAGTACCGGAACTGCAGTCTGATATCTCAGAAAGGCTCTCCCATTACAGAGGCCGGAGGAGAGAGGATGCTGCGAGAGAGGGTGGCACTAAAATGCAGGTCATAGAAATCCTTCCTTTATTCATCTACAGGGTTTTTTATGTTCTTAAATGAAGGACTTACTTGACTGCCTTAATTAGATAAGAAAAGTCGAATTATTCAATTATAGTCTTTTAAAAGTGGGATTCTCAAACTCAAAAAATAATCAGAATCCTTTTAAACTATATCTTTTCTAAGTTGAATAATTTTAATAATTGCAGAATGGGGAGGGACAAAGTAGAATAAAAATTGAAAGTTAAATCATAACCATTGAAATATGCAGCAGAGACGTGACGGGACAGGTATCATTATCATTTTTAAAAACAAGTTACTCATGTGATGAAGAGGAGACTTGGTCTAACTCTAGATGTCCCCATGCCCAGCTGGTGCCCAGGTCCACAGTAGATGCCCAGCCCAGAGGCAGCCTCACCGGGAGACTGGAGCCATTGCTGGCATAGGCTGGTGCATGAATGTTGAGGTACAGACAGTCTTCTGAGACTCCAAATTTAGGGTAATGCACTTTGAGCAATTTTTGATATGTGGAGAGCCACTCTAGATTCTGAAAGCACCTGAGAGAGAAAGAGAGAGAGAGAATCTCTTTATAATCTACATCAGCATGGGACAAAGGCCCTTCTAAGCTAATAGACATATCAAAACTATTGGTATAGAACTTGATTGTGCCCCCTCAGGCCTCTCCCATCAGAAACAAGAGAACTAAGTAACAAATAATGGTTTCCTTTGATCCAGTTCCTGGATAGGAAGCTCATTTTCCAAAATAATTGTGTCATTAACCCCAAGGCCACTCCCTGTCTATACCCACCACTGAGTTGCATAGCAAAGGCTCTCTCCCACTAGACTCCTCTATGCCAGAGGAACAAAGGAATCTCCCTGAGACCTTCACACCAGGAACCCAGACAGACAGAGAAGACTCCTGCACCCGGGCTCTGTGTATGATATGATTGTATACATAAATGACCCACAAAATTCTTCCAAGGAACTGCTACAGCTGATAAACACCTTCAGCAATGTAGCAGGATACAAGATTAACTCAAAGAAATCAGTAGCCCTTCTATACGCTAAAGATAGAAGAGCTGAAAAAGAAATAAGGGAAACATTACCCTTCATATTAGCTGCAAATAGTATTAAATACCTTGGAGTAACTATAACCAAA